>PVHX01004936.1:0-118736 GCA_004024805.1 Geosciurus inauris | reverse complement strand
AAAAAAAAAAAAAAAAGACAATTGGTGAATTTTCACATCAACAAACCCAGATACATTCTCACCAAAATTTCTCCATTTATACAGATGCAACCCAAAATAAATGTGAATAGCATTCCAGGCACTGCTTAAAAATGAGAATAGGAAGACTTCAATGTCTTATCTGATTGTCTCTCTCTCTCTCTCTCTCTCTTTGAAAATATTTATTTTGTTTAAGCAAAAATAATCAATGTAATTGAAACAAGAGTGGAGATGGGGAATGGTCCAGGGAATGACATTATTTCACTTCTAGAAAGAATGATGCAACATGTCAATATCTGTGTTTTCAGCAATTTATTCACCTACAGAAGCCATAATTGCTGCATTAATTATTATCTGAAGCTGACATTCTTGGCTTGATGAAAATACACAGTCACCAAGGACAGGCTTTCTTTTCTTCCACCAAGGGTACTGGAAGAAAAAGCCTTTCTACCAAGGAGAAATGTGACTCAGACCAACAACCTCAGAAGCAATCATTTGTCTATAATAAAAAACAAATACTGTCAACACAAAGGAGGAATAATTCTCTTATGTAGCTCTTTGAAATTCTCAACCTTAGGAGGGATTAGACCCATCAAAATAGAAACAAACTAAAGTAAGCAATATCTTGCAAAACAAAAATATCTATGGAGGATCCAATTTCACAATGCATTTGAAATTGTTCACTTAAATCAATTGTAACAATATAGTTGTCTCAGATAAAGCGTATTCCATTAAAATGATGTTGCCTCATTCTTAAAGGGCATTTTGAAAAGCATGTACTTGATAAATATTCTCTCTACCTTCCCAAATGGCTAACGATGGAATAATTTAGGTGGGAGTGAATGATGTTCTATATACCTTCTCTTGGATTTCTCAATTTTTAATTTAATGTTGGAAAATCAACTGATTTCAACATATTTCCCTCTGGGCTTAATGTAAGTCAGCCATTACCCAAAATATTGGGAGCCAACCGGAAATTACAAAGCTGTCACCCAAAATCTGCCTGATACTTTGCTAGGTACTAAGTGATGCAGACATGTAAAATGTGTCTGTTTCCTTAAGTAGCTGCAAACAAGTTGGTTAAAAAGAAAAAAGAAAAGCACAGAACATACAGAACATGGCACAAAAATATAAACAGCTGGATTTAAATGATGCCAGAAATTTGTAGTGCAGGATATGCCAATTGCCAAACAAATTGATGGACTCCATCACCCTCCATGTTTCCACGGTTGCTTTTGGACTCTAGCCTTTGGCGATGGCTGTAGCTTTACCAAGGGGAAAAGAGATCTGAAGGCATTTGTGTGGACAGGAGATTAACAGGACTGCCTAGAGAATAAAGGCAAGTAGATTTTCTCCTCAATAATTTTCATGGATTATTGTTTAAATGTGGAGACGGAGCTTGTTTTCTTCCACTGGATGCCATTGCAAATATTTTGTAAAAGATTTCATTGACTTTTCCTTTAAAGACGAGTTTACAGAAAGTATACATTAGAAGAATTCCAGAAAAACCTCGAAGCCTTAAAATCGCACATTAAAATGATGAAATGTATAGAGAAAATGGGGCTGTGAGGACTTCAAATTTTAACTAGAGTGGTAAAAGACAAAACAGTTGTCAAAATCATTCACACATTTTTTACTTTTAAAAAAAGATATGCTGCAGCCAGGTCAGTGGCGTACACCTGTAATCCCAGCGCTCAGGAGGCTTAGCTAGGAAGATCATGAGTTCAAAGCCAGCTTCAGCAAAAGTGAGGTGCTAAGCAACTCAGTGGGACCCTGTCTCTACATAAAATACAAAATAGGACTGGAGATGTGGCTCAGTGGCTGAGTGCTCCCGAGTTATATCCCTGGTACCTCCCAAATAATGAAGGTATGCTGCATTTCTAAAATGTAAAGACAGACTATCCAAATAAAGGAATTTACTTTAAAAACTAAAAAAATGTCACCAACTAGATGAAAGGGGGCATAGGGAAGGGTTGGAACTGCTAATTATGGTGATGTAGTAAAAATACACAAATGTTGAGCAAAGATGTACAAAAACTTCTGAGAAAGAGCCTATGGCCAACCTGATCTAGGAGGGACCATGGGCACAGTGGACAGGACTCAGTTCCTCTGCTTCTTGCATCATTCAGCTTAGCTAGTCAACTTGGCATTCAGCTACTGTCACATGGGGGTAAAAATCAGTGACTTGTTGGAAACTGTGACTTCCATAGTATGATGACAGCATGCCACAATCACCAGTCATTTATGGGGTAATTTACATTATGGAATCACAATTTAGCAAATCAAGCATCACATTTTTTATATCATTGATTACCTTTGGATTATCAAAGAAAATTTTTCTTTCTCTAACAACACTAAGATATTAATATTCACAAAATTGTCTACAGAGATGAGACATACTGAAATAAATACTCATGATACAACATAGTAAGTGTTAGTATTGAGATATCAACAAAATGAAACTTCTGGAGGCCTGAACATAACGTCCTGTTTTTAGCTTCAGTGATTTGGCTCATAATGTCTTCTCTCCCTTTGTCAGGCTAAACATTCCTGAATTGCATGTATTTAAAGTGTACCATGTAGCCGGGCGCGGTGGCTCAAGCCTGTAATCCCAGCACTTAGGGAGGCTGAGACAGGAGAATCGCGAGTTCAAAGCCAGCCTCAGCAATGGTGAGGCGCTAAGCAACTCAGTGAGACCCTGTCTCTACATAAAACACAAAATAGGGCTGGGGATGTGGCTCAGTGGTTGAGTACCCCTGAGTTCAATCCTCAGTACCAAAAAAATAAAAATAAAAAAATAAAAGTGTACCATGTGATGATTTGACGCATGTGTGCACCTTTTTTTTTTTTTAATATTTTTTAGCTGTAAATGGACCTTTATTTTATTTATTTATATGTGGTGCTGAGAATCGAACCCACTGCCTCGCGCATGCTAGGCAAGCGCTCTACCACTGAGCCACACCCCAGCCCCATGTGTGCACCTTGTAAGACCAACAGAGGACATCTGTCTCCATGAAGTTCACCTCAGTTACTAATAGGAAGATTAGTTATGTCTGTGCCCAAATTCTATACCTTGGACAGATTGCTTCTGATATGTGTTTAAATGAGAAGAGGTGAAAATAAACCAATACCTATTTTGTTCACCGAAAATTAGAATTGGCATATAGTAGTTGTTAGTGTGTAATAATAAATGCTCAAGAAATATCTATTTCATGGAAAAGGGTGTATATATCTCTACCCAGGACATTTAGGGGTGCAATGAATGAGTGTGAATAAATGTACTGCTCTACAAAATGAATACATAAGTTGAGGAACATGTAAGTAATTATTATAGAGAGTGGGGTCTGTAAAAGCAAAACCACAGTGACAGTTGTTTTGGAGTATCAGTTGGATGGACCATAGTTAACTTTTGAAGGCCAAAATGTCAGCAAAACAAGTTTTAATTGTTAATGGCCAGGACTCCAAAGCAAAAGCAAATCGTTTTTCACCAAACCAATTTTATAACCAGATTTGTAGTATTCCTTCTAAACTTGCAACTTGAAACTAAGTTTTCTATTTTTTTTCTGGAAATTCTGAGACAGACTTATTTGAGTACCCTAAGTAATCAGCCAGAGACTACTTTTGTTGCTTATAACTAACAAGATCAAATAAGGTATAAGAATGTGCGTCCTTAGCGATATAATTATTTAAAGAGTGAACATTTATTTTATTGACATTAGTTCTTAGCATTTAAATAATTTAACCCAAAAGTATCATCCACTAGTTTCCCCAACATATGAAAATTTAAGAGCACAAATTAAGTGACTGGCTTACAAATGGTAGTCATTTCAGTGCAATGTCTGTAATTAACTTTTATGGAAAATATGACAACCAAGGATCAACACACTTGTTTGAACTGTCTTCCTCTAACTGTAATGAGAAAAATGAGGGTGCCTCTAATTATAAGATATGAAATGGCACAAAGAAAATTTTATTCTTTCTCCCTGGAATGCCCTTTCTGTCTTTACCAAGCCTATCTCAGTAATCTTTCAAAATATACCTAAGATATCATTATTTCTGAGATGTTTTGTTGAGATACCTTAAAGCTGAAATTTAAAACATCCCTTTTGGTATCTGATAATCCATATATTCCTGTACTAAAAACTACTTATCTTAAAGCACTTTCAATATTATACACCCAACTAAACCATTAGATAAGAGTCAAGATTTATTCATTTTTATACTTAAGTACTTCTCCGAGTTCTGAACACTGTAGTAGCATAATATATTTTGAGAAAAGGATGATGAAAGAATGAAATCAATCCTTTGAAAGCAAGCATGAAAATTGGGAAATCAAACTGGTATTGTAACAAACACAAGTTAAACTTAATTGTGGAAACACACACCCAAAAAACATAAATATCACGTGAATGACACTGTACACTGAAACGTTCTGGTGGTAGAATTGGAGTAGTTCCAAAGAGAAGTTCTACAACAGACAGCAGAACCAACAGTTTTAAACAGAAACTACCAGGGGAATTGCTAAAGTTTAGGGTGTAGAGAAAAGGAGAGGAAACTGTTCATGACACTTAAAACCAACCTGTCCTAAGTTCGTCAAGTAATGACCTTGGCCATGGATGTGGACACTTCGGGGATCTGGAAACAGAACACTGCTACCCTTTCAATTCCCTTTACCTGCAAGATGAGAAGTTGGACACCAGGAGTTTAACCCAAATCCATACTCTTGCAGAGAATCTAAGAAGGGAATTTCATTTGGAATTAAGCAATCGAAGCTGAGCTCTCCATCATGAAGCACAAAGAAATCTTTTGAAGTCAGTGCAATTTTGCTTGTGTTTGTTATTGGGTTTTTATTTTTGTTCTTGGTCCTGGCTGTTCTGCAACCTGGAGGAGCAGTGACTGGGAGGGCTGGCATGACTAACAGCTCTACCACTTTCCTAGACTGGCATTCTAATTTAACATAGGGGTGAGTGATGTGGATCTGTGCTAGCCTCCTGCCACAATGGCACTGTTTTGAAGTTTTCAGCCACTGTAACTTCTTTTTCTTTTCCCAGCATCCTTTTTACCATTGCTATTAAAAGGATGCTTTAAGCAGCATTCATGAGAAGAGCAGTCTTCATACATCTTTTGAACACACTCCTGCTCCATTCAGATTAGTGATCACTCCCACCCCATATCTAATTCCCTACAAAGCCTCAGGTAAACTTCAAAAAATATCTCAAGAGAAGATTATATTTCAAGGGCCCACAGCACATGGCCTAGGGTGAGCTTGGTCATAAGAAAGGTGCCTCACACACATTTGTACAAGGCTCGCTTCTCTTCATCAATGGAGTTCCATGTGGGAGACAGTGGACTGGCATGCAGCAGCTCCCAATGGCTCCTGCCACCAAACATGGCAGCCCAGCCGTCCAGCATCACTCCTGGATTCAAAACTTTTTGGGCAACAAATATTTTGGAATTAAATTATTTTAAGATTTCATAAAGGTCTTTTCGTACATATGTGTTTATTATTATCCTGGAGAAGTCTGGGATGGCCACCAATAAACACATCAGTATATCTGCTACAATGTGTGAAATGTCACAAAATGAGTATAAGTAACCTTATATAGCATTAGGAGCTCTAGATTTGCCTGTAAATGTGAGCTCAGGTTAAGTTGAGCTTGCACAAAATGATATCTACCTCCTATAATTAACGTGTGAGCTCTTTGAGAGCAAGACTTGCCTTTATCCCACCTTATATGCTACATAATGGACAGCAGATGTACCATACACTGATTGAATTGAATATGCACATGCTCCCCCCACACATATATGTCCTGTCTGAACAGAGACATTTAGATGAATAACATTATTAAAACCTGAGGAAGACACCTGAAGATCAATCAGCTGATTACCAAGTGAGCCCCAACATTCCTAACTTATTTCTCCCCTTGGCCTTGGCTCCCTGTGAAGTATGAAGGCAGCTTAGGCAATGGAATTTACATCTCTTACCTTCACCTAGCAGAAATTCACATGCTAGGGCTATTTGTTCTGCTTCATTGTCCTAATGAATAACATCGTCATTGAACGACATTAGAGTGTTCTACTCAGGCCTTTTCTTGTTTTTTAATGTTTATATTTGTGCATATAAATGTGAACAAAGGACTCATATTTCAGGCAAACTCAGTAAACCTAGTTAACCCAGACTTAATTTACTTGTATTGATATTTAACCTTTATTACATAAAATCCATTTACTGCAAGAAAGAGTGTTACGCGAGAACTGATGTTTTCAGTTTGAGAGGGAGTGTCCTGTTTCCGTATCTGTAAATCACATATATCTCCAACCACTTCTTTCTGCTGACCTAGCAAAATGCCCCTTCTCCTTAAACCTTGAAGATGAACCATTACCATAAACAAGAGCAGCTGTTTTCAGGAGTAGAAACTTTTGCATGGTGATAACAATCAAAAGTCCTGGTATCTAGGTAACAGTAGATCCTCACATGCTTATTGTTATTCATTTGCATGCAACACAAATAGTGATATGTAGCCATACAGCTCAACTTGCAAGCCAGCTTCACCAGTGTGTTTTTTTATTCCTAACAAGTTCAAAATTCATGAACAAGTAGTAGTAAAAAATTAGTATGTATGCATAATTAATATATGCATTCTCTTAAAGTAAGATTATCCTGAAGAGCAAATTCGAAAGGTATCAACTCTCATTAAGCACCATTGAAGGGAATTTCCTGAAGTTTTTTGTTTTTGTTGTTTTGTTTTGTTTTACTGTGTAAGACTAAAACTATGGATCAATAAATGAAAATATCTTACATACCAGGCCCTACAATCAATAAGAAGTTGTTTAGCAGAAAAGATCTCTGAGAGTATGTTTGCTTTTGTCAGAATTCCTTTGAAAGCAGAGACTGACCCAACACTTTGGGCTTGGCTAGAGTGGATGTTGGTAAGCAAGGTTCCCTGGTGGGCTAACGGTGCTCGAGCCCACTGGAAACCCTGAGATGTATCTTAAATACATGGTCATCCCATGAAAGGACAGCAACCAGGCCATTTCTCTGCTGATCTGTTTGCTCTGCTGGTTGAAGAACACCATAATGGCATTCACTCCCTTGTGTTTGTGTTATATCCACAATTGAGTTGATCAAAAATCCAAAGAAAACTCTGACACATAGCTCAAGACTATTGGTTATTTAAAAGAACAGGCTTCAGGATGTTAATTGTGTTTGTGGACCATGGATTCACAGGGTCTTTCTACCCTCTAGCACATTTTTTTTTCCCTTCTGTCATTGCACCTTTTATTTTTTGACAATGGAATGACTAACGTGTTTTAGATATATACACAAGCACACGCATGCTTATATGTATACATACATATACACACATCAAATTTCTGTGAATATATGCTATGCCTCCTGATGCTTCTGCTGAAGTGCAGAGGAAGCTTCTTTCTTCATACTTTAAATGAAAATAGGATGTTTTCAGCTGATCCCACAACAGAGCTCATGCACCTCTTTGTAGCAGCAATGACCTGGTTGTGACCTCAAAGACTGACCACTGAAAGACCTCTGCAGCCACACTTCACCCATGACCCAGGATGCACTTTTAAAACAAAGGTATCTTCCTCGCAAAGGCTGAGGGTCCAACAAAATAAAGAACATTAAGGAGAAAATGAAAGATGGATTTGTTTGATCATCAGTTTGACTGATGCCTGGCATGGAAAAGACAGAGAGCCCTCATCTTTAGCAAGTAATTTCCTATGATGGGGAGCCACTGAATGATTTAAAAGACATCAGTATCATGATTAGATGTTCATTTCAGAAAGATCCCTCAGGTAACCTTAACAAGAATGTACTAGGATCATGTGAGGCTAAAAGCAGAGCAATAGGAGAGTGGGCCAGTGTGAAAATCCAGCAAGAAGACTGAAGACCAAATGCCAGCAATGGGAGAATGGAGAGGAGAAATTTTTAAGACTATTAAAGCAGCATAATAGAGAAATATGGCAACTGCCTGGAGGTTATGAATATGAGAAAAATATCCTCTCAGATGCTTCCTAGCTTGGACTTGAGTTGCTGGTAGATGGTAAAACTACAAAGCAGGTATTCAGATCTATCTGTTTAGACTTCCAACCTGGTGCACAATCTATTAAGTCTCATTTTCCAATTCTCAAAACAAATAAAGTAAAATGAAATATCAAACACATACAAGAAATGTGTGCAATTTCTTCTTCAAAAATCACTTATTTTCTTTATGCTTTCTGATTAAAAAAAAAAACTCAAGGAAACTCCCATGTACATTTCTTCTAATTACCCTAATTCACTTGATATTTGGTGGAGTAATATGTTTACACTTATTTCTTTGTAATGGATTGACTTGTCGAGCAAGCCAATAAAAGCAGCACAGGGACTCTGTACATTTCTCCCAGTATTATATTACAGAACTGACAATAATAACAGTAATAATTATCCACTTTCTAGATGGAGAAGTACCTTTGACCTCCATTTGATCCCCCTGGTCTATCTAAGTCTGATTCAGCATTGATTTCTTTCCCAAGGAAGTTGCTATAATCATGTTATGGCTGATTTATCACTATATGCTTACTTGCTAGTGATTTCTCATCTTCAACTCTCTTCATTTTTTTTTCCTCCACTGAAAGACACATGTAAATGTTCTGTTTTTCTGGTTTTTCAAAGCAAGGCAAATTTTCTAAGTTTTCTTCTGTGTTTCAGTGGGTGGTGTATCATGACCCACAGTCTTCAAGAACCATCCTCATTGCACTATATATGTTGGCAGGGCAAATAGCGAAGAAGATGGTAAGGTACTCTGTAGGAAATCCAATTAACATTGCAAATATCGCAATCAGGAACAGATATAGATTCTGAAATCACTAGGTTGAGGTTGTAGAAGTTTCCATGAAGAATTTTCTCCATTACAGCAAAACACCTAATCTTTTTGAATTTCAGTATCTTTGCTTATAAATTATGTCTAGTTAAACCCATTCTATACTTATAAAAGTCAAGTGCAATAATATTAAGCATATCTAAATCTTGTGGTAATAAATAAAATGGAAAACTCCTTGCTATAATTTAGTGTAGAGTTAAATGTCATCAGTAAAGATTTATTTATTATTCAAGAGTAGCCAAGATGCCACTTCAGGTGGACTTTTGAAAAGACAGAATGATAGAATGTACAAATTTAAAATGCTTCTCAAGATATCTAGTACCAAACTTTAGGTGGTAATGTAAAATTGAGTATCAGAGAATTTAAATAATATAAGCAAGACTCCCAAAGTTTATTAATCCCTGATTTAGGTGATTTTTGGTCTTATAATTACTATTCCAAACCCTTACAATTTCTCATTCATATTATAATTAATTGTTGAAACCCTCCTGTTAACAAGGAAATTGATCAGGAGAGGTCAGATGATGGTGTGCAAAGGGCCACTAAATCTTCCTGGTTTAAAACATTTTTATTTTTCCTTAATAATTCACATTTACATCTGCTGTAGTTTGTTGAGAGCTCTGCTTGGATAATTGTCACTCTTGGCCCCAAGCTAAGAAAATGAGCCACTATTTGAATCTTCTGCTTATCACCATGAGCATCAGTGAGAGAGAAGACAAGTATGCTCAGGTTGTAAACTCTACCTGCAAAGGACAAGACACTTTTTGTTTTATTTCACTGGTCAAACAAGTCACAAGGCTACACCTAAACCCAGGGGAGAAAGGAAAGTTAAACCCTACCACAGGCACAGAAAATGTCACATCTTTGAGACAATGTAAGTAATGAATAATAGCACATTTAGCAGATAGAACAGAATTTAAGTTTATTCCCTGTAATATGTGATTTAAGAAATGTTCTGCTCAATCAGATTTATTCTCTTAAAATTTGTTCTAGAATCTCTACATGAGTCAACCTTTCACAGACAAGATGATGTATAGTTCTGAAAATTTAGCAGGGTTGACATCTAACATAGACTTTGCAAACCAGTGGTTTGCTGACCAGATTCAGTAATATACGGGATCACACAGTGTTTGTCCAAAGTATTGACTCAGCCACTGATGGTTTTTTAAATGGATATTTCACATACAAAATTTGCTTTTTCGTTTTTCTTTAAAAATCTTAGATGTGGTTCAAACTGACAATCACTTCTCCATGGCAAAAGCTGGTTAAACAAACACTGTCCTGTGTTGCTGGATCAAGATGTTTCTAGCTTGTCACACTCCTTACAATTCTCTGTTTTATGACATCTTGATCATGCCACTTATTTAACGTTAGTTGCTTGTCAGAAGCTGCTGCCTGTGTTCCAAAACATTCTCTCTGGGCTGAAAGCTAGCTTATATTTCTCTGCTTCCTTTGCACGTACACTGTAAGGCTCCATCCTGGCCAGTGCAATGTGAATGCAAGTGATGTGAACTACTTCTTGAACTGCGCAATGACACACCTCCAAATTCTTCTGTGCCTCAGATGCCACTATAAAAATTCTGGATGGTTATAATGGAAGGAAAAGTCAGTTGTGTTAAACTACTGAACATGTTGAACTACTTGTTAAAACAGCATTTAGTTAGCCTACTGAGTCATGCAAGCATTGAAGTCTGTGCTCACAATAAAACATTTAAGTAGATTCTTGGATATTTACTTCCTAGCAATGTTGAGACACCAACTCACAACTTCCTTTAACTGAAAGAGTCAGGAATGAACAGAGGGAAAAATAAAAGAAGCAACAGATAAAAGGTGATACACACCTGGATGGTTTGAGAAATACTAGTGGAAAAGTTTGGCTTCATTTCAGAAGAGAAGACAATATTCAATTCTAGAGAGAGGAGAATGTTAGACTTAGAGAATTGAGAGTACACTGGACAAAGAATCAGTGAATGCTTTGGGAACAAAGTTGAATGATTATGTTTTGGGATCCCCTAGTTGAATAGCACTAAATACTGTAAGTAAATGATTATGGATAAAGCAAAACAGCTAGGAAGTACTATAGGCATACAAAAGAATTACCATGGTTTGGAGGTGAGGTGTCCCCCAAAAGCTCACATGTGAGACAATGCAAGATGTTTAAAGGACAAATTTGAAAGCCTTCACCCAGTAAGTGAATCAATCCTGTGATGGGATTAACTAAACGGACACTGAAGGCTGGTAGAGTGTGGCTGAAGGAGGTGAGTCATTGCGGGTGTGGCTTTAGGGTATATACTTTGTTTCTGATGAGTGGAGTCTGGGCCTTCTGATCATCATGTGAGCCGCTTCCCTCTGTCATACAGTTCTGCCATGATACCCTGCCTCACCTCGAGACCCAAGGAATGGAGCCAGCTGTCTAATATTATAATTATAAAATATTAAAAATATTATATTAATATTAAAAATATTCCAAATATTCTGATTATAAAAAGCTTGAGATGGTATGTGTAGGAACACTTCACTCTAATACAACTGTTGCCAGTTCTAGCACAGAAAATGTAATATCTTCATGTGACTGATGAGCCAATATTTATACAACCTTTGCTTCAAGCAACCTGAAGTCCGGCACTTCTCTGTCTGTCTCCTGAGACCTCTGAAACCATGAGCCCCCAAATAAACATTTTCTCCTCAACAATTGTTCTGATCAGATCTTTTAGTCACAGCAGGGAAAAAAATAACAAACAAGAGTATAAGAGCTAGCATGTATTGAGTGCTTTATAAGTCCTGAGCTCAGGACATATCATTTTTTTCATCATCTTTATTAAAAAAATGAACACTATGAAATATCCTTTTATACACACACAGACACATATTCAAACAACTTAAAATGTCAATTAATTTAGTCAATGTCACATATATATTGAATAGTAGAATGAGAATTTGAACTCAAATACTTTAAATTTTGTGTTATTTAACTAAAACATCATATTGTATAAGGCAATGTGAACTTAAGTAGTGGTGATAAAATGTGTTTGGCAATCTCATTACAATTTGTCATTAATTAAAATTTTGGGGGGATACCTCTAACCACAAAGCACTGTGCCTAAAACATCAAAGACTATTCTCAAGTACTAAAAAATTTAGAGTTCTGGGCTGAGAACTTTGGAGTCAGAGTCAAAAGACTGGGTGGGTCCCAGTCTCAGGGGACAACAATTTTGAGTCCCTTTCCACAAAAGGGAATGATGATGATGAGTCTTCTATTAGAAGTATCCTGGATGACCCAGGCCTTCTGGGATTTGTGTGTTGCATTTGGGCTGGCCTGGGTCTAGGGCTATCCAACAGAACATAGCAGAAAAGAAACCCTGTTTTTACCCACCTAGGCTTTTATAAGATTAGAATCTTCTGTTCTTCCTATTTGGAAAACTTCTTGGGAGCATTACACTACAATATAAGTTAGTTTATGCTTTTGCAAATTCTACATGGAGAGGGGATGCCTTCAGACTGCAAGGTAAGAAAGAACCATACCTTCCAGAACCCCAGTGAAGCTGCCTTCCTCTGATTTTTCCACCATCTACTATCTAAGTGCAACTACATAGACCACATGGGAATCCCCAAGTAAGACCAGCAGACGAACTACCCAGTACCTGGCAATATAGACTGTGTAGAGATAACAAATAGTGGTTGTTTCAAACTTTACATTTTGAGGATCTTTGTTACGCAGCATTTGATAACTGAAAAAGAGTTTAAAATTGTGGGATATAGACAAAGAGTAAAAGGAATTTCCTTGTACCATGGGAATAACCTGCCTAAAATATTACCACCACCACCAGTAAATGAATAGGCACATGGCATTCAATCCTTTGACTTCCATGAAAGATTCTTACTGCTTTGTGTGTTATTCTGTGAATTCAGAAACAAGAAGAATACACCATGGAACACTTGAAATAAGAACATCATATCCTTCCAATTATAGCAGCATGCATTGGCTCCTGGTCTAATGCATTGAGCCCATAAGGAGGGTTAAAAATTGTTCCCCCAAACCAATGCTATAAAAATACCTCCACTGATTTATGCATTTCATCTACTCTAATTATCATCCTAGTTAGAAATGGCATCCCTTCACGTATAATGAAATAGTCTGTTCAGACAGCTGTCCGGTTACTACACAGCCCAGTCATCCATCATCTAAATCTGGACAGTGCAGCATGTGTTATTAACCCATTACTTAGTGGCTACCTAAGTGTGTGACTTCCAATTGTAATAAGTGGTCAGAGGATAACCCTGCATTGGATTTTTGTTTCTCCGACTAAAATTAAAGAACTCTGTGTAGGCCACCAGGGAGTTGCCTTGTTGCAGGTATGGCAAATCTTTCCCCAGGGTCGCTATTCAGGAAGCCTCTAGGGAGAAAATTCAGGAGACATAGAGAAGTGCCTGACTTCAGGTTGCTTGAAGCAAAGGTTGTATAAATATTGGCTCATCAGTCACATGAAGATATTCCATTTTTTGTGCTAGAACTGGCAACGGTTTTTAGAGTGAAGTGTTCCTATACATACTGTATCAAGCTTTTTATAATCATAATATTTGGAATGTCTGTGGTGCTCTCCCCCTTAAAAGTACTTTAACAAACATTAGCTATAATTGTAAGGAGCTTTAGGATCCTTAGGGATGAAAAGTATTGTATAAATGTGCCATGTAACCAGGACTATTACTTCTGTACATTGCTGCATAAATTATCAGAAAATGAGTAAATGGATTTCAGTCTCATGCTCTTGAATGTTAATTGGGAAGAAAAATGTTCTTTCACCAGTTTGAAGATGACATTTATATCACAGTCTATTTGCTTTAGCAGGTATTCACTCTTTGTTAATCTTGACAGATTATAACCCCAGGTGAGCTCTGTGTCTGGAAGTCTTTGTGTGTATCTTGACACAAGGTTTAGTGTCAATTCCGATGTTCAGTCTGCTGTGAAGTCATTCTGCAGTATCTCTGGCCTTGCTATATATCACTCTTGTACATGTATCTAGATTCTGCTGAAGCAGAGAATCTAATCCAAGAGGTTATTACTCCACTGAGCAGCCATAATGCCAGGCAAGTCTTGTTATTGTTTGGTGATGGATTCCAATAAAGAAATTTAAGATGTGATGTAAACAATTTTTAATAGTATATCCTACACTTTTTAATGGAGAGATGAGTTTATTAAGTTTTTTTATGATAATAGGATCAGTGTGCCTTATTGATTTCTGAAATTTAATTCTCATTGCAGGAAGTGTAACTACTGAGTAATGACACTTGGTAGTTTAGTTTTCTTTAGTTGTTGTTTTATTTTGTTTTCAGGAATAAGAATAAATCATGTAAGCTTCAGTCCTGCCTATTTTAAAGTAATTTTTAAAAAAACTTTCTGAAGTAACTTTGACTTTTCTTGCTCTTGAATTCTAATATCCAGAACACTAAAACAATTAATCCTTCTACAACATCTTTCCACTACATCCTTTTTTTTTTTTTATATTGCAGAGTTCTAGTATTGAACCCAATATTGGACCTTTTAAAACATCTCATGCTTCTATCGTGAATCAGGCAATTCATTTCTATTTCTTTTATAACTGGAGTAAGTATCTCCTCACCACTGAAGACTTATGGCTTAAACATTTCTCTTGAACCTGCATGAGCTGTTGCAATCTGACCTACTTGAGAGTCAATCTGGCTTTGGGGGCTTTCCTGTGAACAGCAAAGTAGAACCTGAGCAAAAGAGCAGGCAACAGTAGCCATTTTAGCTGCTTCAAGGTAATGGCATTTAGGGAAATTACTGTCAGGTGTTGATGTGGATTTTGAGCTGCTACAGCTTCTGATTTATAAAGGGAGGGCAAAGATATGGAATTTTTAAATACCAACAATTAGTACAGCTGCAAAACAGCAGCACTGTACAAATACTTCTATGGACAAGATTTGGTTTCATAAGTCCATACAGCCATGGCTTTACTTCCATCTATGACACCTACTTTGACATACAGTGCCTTCATTGTTACAGCATGGATATTCTTTTCCTTTGCTTATTTTCCCCTGACTCCCCTGGCTGGCGCTACCTGTACCCAGAGTTCATAACCTTGGCGCTCTTCTTCTTGGATTGAACCCCTGCAGGCTCCCCCCAAGCTGGTGACAGGTCCCCCACAGCTACCACTTTTGTTTAGGTAAGTAGCACTTTGTGCTTGAGCTACAGTGATAGTCCTCAAACCACTTGCTTTGTCTCTAGTTTCTCTGTACTTTAATATAACCTTCCCACAAGTGACAGATTAATCTTTCCCATAGTGGCTTTCATTGTATCACTATCTTGCTCAAAAGCCTTTAATTGCTTCACATTTCATAGAGGAAGAGGTTTAAAATCTCACATTAATAAATCGTAGTCCATCACAAGGGCTTAGCATAGCCCAATCACACCACTAAGCGCTTTACATCCATTATCTCATTTAATTATCACACTGAGGTAGATATTATTATCCTTATTCTATGGATGAAGAAACTGAGGCTAATCTCCCATTGACCTCATTTTATATAATAAAAAAAAATCATCGTACAATAGCCTGGAATCATATATTTAAAAAAAAAGAAAGAAAGAAAAGGAAAAAAAAAGTGAAAGGGAAGGAAGAAAAAAAAATAAAAATGAAACTCAGTTCCTATCCCAGCTCCGCAAAATACTGGCTGGATACCTTTCAGAAAGTCACTTCAAATGTCAAGCCTCTTTTTCATCATGTAGAGAATAAAAATAACACTACTATCCCTTCAGGTTGTTCAGGATAAAATTAAATAACTTAAGTCTAATACTCTACTAACATAGGTTTATAGTATTAGCTTCATTTATGGGAGAAGTGGACACCTAGGTTAAATTCTAGCTTTCTATCATAAGAATCAGAGGAAGAATAGTAGGTTTTATTGGGGAGAGGAGATAGAGCTCAGTTTTGGCTACCTTAATATTTGCAACACTTCAACTGACATATGAAAGGACTAGGCAAAGGGGTCAAACTGAGAAACAGTTCCAGCCTTCAGGTGAGAGATCTGGGCTAGAGATAGAAAACTTCCTATACACATATGGTCCTTTAAGGTCATAGGACAGGATAAGGTCATTGGTAGAATTAGGAAAATAGAAGAAAATGTTGATTAAGAGTCCAGAGGACAAAATTTTAGAGCCAGAAAAGAAAGAAGCAGAAAAGGTGACAGAAAGACATCTATTCATAGAAGCAGGAGCGCAATCAGTGAACTGTGGTACCAGAGAGCCCATTGTTTACAATGATTCTGGAAGCTTCTGAGGGGTTAAGTAAAGAGAAGATTGGAAAGGGGCCTTTGGATGAAGTGGCCTGGAAACTTTTGATGATCTTAGACAAATATTGAGGAAAAGAGGAACAGAGCACAGAAACGCCTTATTCAGTCTTTCACCCATAAGTGACCTCATCTTCCCAGTGCTCTGCCCCTTTAACATGCCCTTCAACATTCAAGGTTGATGGAGGGGTGGGGGATTACAATATTCCTAATCTATACCAGAAGTACAAGAAAGGGTTAGAGGCTTGGAGGAGCGTTTGTGTGTGGACTAGTGGATGGGGGAGTGAGTGCTAATAGGACCTGTGGTGTGAGCAAAAATTCAGGGGGCATCTTTCCCAGAACATGACTTGGTTTTAGTTTCTTGAACTTTTCCTGTTACAATATGCCTCATTTCATGCCAGTGTTGGAAATAGCCTTTATCTTAGAAATCAAACAAAGGAGCCAAAGCCTCCTTAAAAGTTTTGACTCCTCAAGGAAAAGGGGTAATCAGCAAATCAGCATTTTCCTTTCCCTAGAGTGCAGATATGCTGATTGGATTTCTAAATGCCAGAGATACCACTGAAATGCTGATGAAATCAACTGAGCAAGCCCTGCCTAGGGGCACCTTCCAGCCCAGAGCGAGAAGAGGTAGGAAACAGGCAAGCCCTCTTCCTCTGTTTGAAAACTTCACTGGTATTGTTACCCTTTCTTTATTCATCTATTCCAGAGTCTCCATTGAGTGCCTGGGACCCTTCAAGTGCCAGAGACACATTAGCCAACCAGAAATGAAAATACTCAAACCTCATGCTGTTTACATTCTAGTAGTATGTAGTTTAAGAAGTTATTCCCGCCTCCCGAAAAAAATCAAAAATAACCCAAATTGCAAGTAATTATTTCCCCACTATTCCTTGTGAGCCCATTAGTACCAGTTTATTTTCAGAAGATCTAGTTGATTACCTAGTCAGAATGTAGGACCAATGGAAATGGGAACAGGGTAGACATAAGTGGGATTTTGAAAACATTTGGAAAATTAAAACCAAAAACATCATGACTATTCATGGTAATTTAAAACATTGCTAGTTTATGGTGGTGTGAATTTTGAGGCAAACCCATCCTCTGTGACAACCCAAAGTTACCAGTAGTTTATAAAGCTGAAATATATTCAAAACACTACATTTTTTTCACTTAATGCCAGTATAGACAGACATAGAGGGTCCAAGATTCACTGGACCGGAGGGCCAAACAAGAAAGTGCAGGTAAACAATATAACCAGTAAAAGAAATTAGGTTCCTACCTTTACAAATACTCCACACTGAACCAATCAGTTATTCCAGAAACCAATGGAAACCATCTATAAAAACTCAGTCCTGTTATATTAATAAGCTCTTAGCATATTTTCAAATTCTGATTCCTTCCAGATTTGCATGTCAAGAAAGTGATTTATGAAATGACTAATGCTATGAAAGACTTTAACCCCATCTGGCAAACAAGAAAGCTAATTAGTGACAATAATTTACTTCTGGTTGGAAATTCATAATTTGCTGGGTCATAACCTATAATTAATATATTTTCTGTGTTTCTTTAAGATAATTGATGGTGCATATTGAGCATTGCTTTAGGAAAACTTGTGTCTTCGATGCAATTAAAATTAAACCATAATCTTGGGGAAATAAATTATGTTAGGCATTTCAAATCAAAGAATCTTTAAATTAGTGTCTCGTAATAATAGAATTATTATATGTCTTACTTAAAATCGTACTGAATAAACATAACCTGAGGGAAAAATACTTTGTTTCTGATATTACATTAAAATATATAGTCATGACACACCTCATTGCTAGAGAGAAAATATTTCCTGAGTTATCAATTAGTGTAGTAAACTGAAATCTTAAAAAAAAAAAAATTGCTGTTGTGGACATTCTTGCTGTACTGAGAAAATTCTGGAACTAAATGAAGATCAAAAAATTTAACACAATAAAAGTAGCTGTTCTTACCATCCAAAACCTATAAGCATGTTTTATATTTGTCTCATCTTTTATTAAAAGATAAAATACTATTTAGGTAAAGTCACATGGGCCTCACAGGGGAAAATACTAAAGTCAACTAGTGTTTTGAGTCTATTTCTACAACTTACATATATTTACACATGATCAGTACTTTCTGCATGTAATTTGGTGAAGTTTAATATTAACAGTATTCTAGTGCATACATTATTCTACAGTTTGCTTTATAACTGAAAAAAATGATTTTAAAATGTATCAACAAATGTATTTTGTATAGTATATTCCAATTAACTAGCCTATTTACACACAAAAATTTCAATATCCATTAAGCAACTGATGGACACCTTTTATATATTTATTTAGTTATTTCATGAAGTGTTGCCATAAACATCCCTGTGTATCATCCCCTTGTGAATTGATGTAACTGTTTCTTCAGCATATACACAGTGTTGCAACTGCTGGTTATGTAACACTTTCAATTTAACTCCTAATGGCAAATTGTCTACCAAGTTGCTACTATAATTCACTGTGCCAGAAGCAAAACTTGAGGATTAGCATTTACAGCAAAACTTGATATTGTCAGACATTAACATGCCTATCTGATTTCATATTTTACCTTATTTATATTTTACCTTATTTTACCTCATATTTTATATTTTGTCTTATTTTATTGTGGATGTTTTGTACATCCATGATTATGAGTAAATCTCAAAATTACTTCCTAAATGAATATGCAGTTTCTTTTTTGTTTCTTGCCTGGCCATAAGACTTTTTGTTTTTTAACTTGCATTTTATAGAATCATTAGCTTTCCAAAGAATTTTACTAAGTAAAGAATGTTGTTGGTAATTGAGAGTGAATATAAATTATAGGAATTAAAGTCATAGTCTTTCGTTTAACCACATTTGGCTCCCATTCTGCCCAGATTCTCTTTAAAAGTGCCGGGGAAGGCGGCTTCATGCTCCAAGTTGTCTGGTATTTGCCAAAGTCCTCAAAATAATTTCATTTAGAAGCCAGGGGCTCTGCACAGAAATTGTCCTGTCACTTACAAGCATGCCCACACCAACACTGACATTGCTTCCAGCATGCCATTTTAGGAGGCTGCAACAGTGGAATCTGGCATATGTCAAAGTGATGGGTACGAAAAGATTCGGTGCTCTTATATAACATCATTAGTTGGTAAGAACTGAACCTTCAACAAGAGTTTCCTGCAATGTGATCCTTACCAGTAAATCTCTCACTATCTCTACATGGTCTTTTCATGATTGTTGCACAGATGCAATTAAAGGAAAGTTTGAAGACACGCTTTTTACAAAACAATGACCTTGAAGTCTATTAATACGTGTTTTTCCATGAATACTCTATTCCAGTGAACTGACAGTTTCTTATGCATGTGTTTTTGTGTATCTACATGTACATGTAAGGGTGGATATACAGACACATACACACAGAACTCTCAGGACCCAGCTAATGACTCAGTCAATCTCTAATACTTTTATCCAGATTTGTTTCATTTGCCCAAATGAGTCACTCTTTACATAACCTACTAGGAAATATTCTTTTAGGTAGGAATTGTCAATATGATTAGAATGTAATATTTATATAACCCCAACAATGCACTAAGTACTGTAGAATTGATGAATGTAGAGCAAAGTTGTAACTTGGAGATATATAATTTTTTTAATCTAATGATAATATTTTCCACCCTCTGACTAGTGCATTTTCAGGCAGTGGAGAAAAGTCTTATTGAGGCTGCTTTCTAAACATGCCAAGGTTAAGTTTGCTGACTTATATTTAGACAGTAATGATACAGGTGGCAAGACTAGAACGATAATAAAATGAGATCAGAAAAAAACTGAGGAGAGTTAGTACCACTGCCTTACATATCTAGGAGAGATCAGATCCAACAGTGGAGAATGAAAACAGAGTTTTGGATAGGTTTGCAATGTAACAATAAATTCAGTAAGTTTTAATTAAGGGGAGCATGTCTCCTTTTCTAATGTTACCTCAAATTTGTTGGTTCAATAAGTGAATTGCTTTAGCAAAAATAATAATTATGCACATTTTAAAATCCTGAAACAAATTATTTGAAAATGCTTTCAGACATTTACATCTTTGTAGAAACTAATGATGTTAGCTTTCATTTTTGTTTTCCTATAGGGGTGAAGGTTGGTCTTGGCAATTCTGGGCAGGGAATAAAGGGAAAATGGAAAGGGGAAAGAATATAGGTAGAAAAACAGTTCATCACCAAAGGGTAGAGTAACACTACCGGAGGAAAATCCAAGACAGACTTTACACTTTTCTTCCTTTCAAAAATAACTTTTATTATTTTTAAATCCTCACAAAATCTATGTGAAGCATATTAGGAACAAAAAATATGATCAAAGGAAAAACATCCCCAAATTTGTACCACTAAAATGGGACCTGCATATCTTGAGTCCTCCTCCCCTGTTCTCAGTAAACATGTGTGTGGGGGCATCCCTAAGGGGATTTTTAAAATGGATCTTCTGTGATTTGCTGTTTTTCTATAAGTGTACCAACACACTTGCATGCACATGGACACAATACCCAATACATTTAGATTTGTGTCATGCTATTAAAGGACAATGAATTTCACTGTATGTTGTCCTGTTACCCCATTATTATTTGAATTTTTTCACTGGCTTTTTTGAACAATGCTTTAATAAGTGTATTTATATATCTTTTTAAAAAATAATTGTTTTATTTTTCTACTATCCTATGTAGTTTTGCCTCTGAATAAGATTTTAGTTTGATTAATTTTTAAAAAACATCCCTGAATAAATAAGCCAGAAATGAAATGTATTCCAGTTAAGACTTAAAAACTTCAGCCTATATGAATTCTACTTGTATGGGAATGGATATAAACAGTTTTCCGAAAGCATTTATTTTAATTTAATGCAGATAAAGCCAGTTTGATAACACAACTATATCTTGGCAAGTCTACATCTGATAATTGCTTTTGAAAATGCCTATTGGATATTGTTACCAACTAGAGGAGATCTTCAAAATGTTAAACAACAGGAGTGATTTTAGCATCCTCACATGCAAATTACAAAGAAAGCTGTGATGTACACTGCCTGACCTTTAGTTTTGGATATTAAAGAATGTGAGGCTAGATATCTGCTCCTATAGTCCATTTGTGAATCTAAGATTTGAGTATTCATGTATTGGGCTTAGAGTTATTTGAATGTCTGATGAATATTGAAAATCTTTAGGTTTTTTATTTTGTCATAAGACATATCCCATTTCTGTTGCTAATTGTCAATAAAGAAATTCACACAATGTATGGTAATGAAGAATGGGAAATGTCTCCAATCTTACAGTTATCCTGTGAGAGAATTCAATTGTATGTTGTATGATTCACAGAGAATTACCTAGAATGTGAGTTACTAATAGGAAGGGACTAGAAGCAAGGAAGCATTATGAGAAAACAACACTCAATTACCAGACCTTTGTGCACTACCCCAGTGTAATTTGATGGACCAGAAAAATCAGCAGAATTACAGTCTAAGTCTTCTCTTGGGCCACATTTTCTCTCTTCCATAGGCAAACATTTTAAATTTAGATAAGTAGCTGAACCTCAGTTTCCTCTTCTGCACAACTTCCTGCCTGTTTAATCTCAGTGTCAAGAATCAGATGTATTATGTATACCACGGTTCTCATTAATCCACATACAAACATTACCTGTTCTTATCCCAAAACTCATAATTCAATAGGAAAAACAATGCTGTCTTTCACATCAATATCCCACTAAATGGTTGGAAACATGACACCTATAACCTGGAATCAGAATATCAGAATCTTATGTCAAAGGCTGCATGAGGTTCTTGCTTTTGAAAGAAATCTCTCAGCCTGTCAGACAGTCATTTAAGAGTAGGTAATTTTATTGAGTGCTCTCTGTGCCAGGATATTGAATTCTCTCACCCATCTCAAAAGCTTGGTGTTATCTTTGACTGCTACCTCTCCTTTGTGTTGTATGCCTATGAGTTATGAAACAGCATGGGGCAGCCTCCAGTGCTCCTGACTTCACCGTTCTGGACCCATGAGCTCAGCTGTATTTCATTTCCTGTCCTCGATGTCCATGAGATTGCTAATTCTGCCGTTATAAAAAGGTATCACTCCAGCCAGTTTTGAGGTGTTTCTGATCCTTACCATAAAAATGGCCTAACTAGAACATCTTCAGGATTCATGTCTGTATATATGGTCTGCATTATAAGGAAACTACTTAATTTGCTTTGACATCTCAAAGCCCTCTGTTTTTACTTATGTATTACCATTGTCACCTGCTAACATTCCAGTTCTTTCTCAAGAGTTCAGTCTGTACAACATTATACTAAAGAAAACTTGTCTCAGCACGTTCATCTAACTGTGAGATTCTGTAAATTATTTTTCATTTATTTTTTCTTCTTCCCTAATACTTCCCAAGAAATGCCCTCTGATATCTATTACTATACTGGGGTCATCCCTCACTCTCACAAAGACAGATCATCACATTCTGTGAGCATGGGCTATCTCCTACTGGTTTTTAAGACTTGCATGTATAGCATGGATCTTACTTGTAAGAACAAGTATTTGTGAAAGAAATACATGGATAAACAAGTGGAAGAAAGAGAGAACTATGTAAAACACCAGAGGACACTTCCTGGGATAATCTTAGAATACTGAAAATGTACCACCAGAAAACACTTAGAATGAACTAATTCACATGCATGTGCAATTGCTTTCAGAAGTGCTGTTTTTTTAAATACATTTTTATGTCTTCTTTTGTCTGCTCCTTTCAGTGGGCCTCATGCCATGTAGGGAGCACCTTGGGACATCAGCAGACGGCAGGGCCTGACCATGGACTCAACACTAATTTAATTTTAAAAACACATTAGTATCATCTACATTCTGCTTTTGGGCAATGTTTCAATAGAGAGGCTTAAAAACCTCCAGCAATTCACTGATGAGACAAATATCAATGAAAAATTGATAAGTAGCTGTGATATAGCCAGTTGGAGAAACAAGAAGAACAAAGAAAGAAATTTCAAAAGTACCAGATAAGTGAATCTGGATCATATAAGATGGCCAACATTATCATCATTCATCATTCCCAGTTGAATTTTCACAGTAGGTGATACTGTTCAGTTGAAGAAACCAATTTATCTATTCATTTCAACTCAATTATTCATAAATTCTGTCACACTAAGGAGACACATGAGAGCTAGTAGATGATGAAATCTAGAAGTTAAGATTATACGAAAATTTATGCTACTGAGTTGAACGGGACTACAGAAGGTCATTTTTTCCCTCAATTTCCTTCCCACATAAAGTCTCTTTAACAAAAAGTTTGGCAAGCCATTGCTACCCTCCAGATAGTCAAATGACCAGGCACATTTCGCCACTCAAACTTCTTCTTAGCTATTATCTAAGGATTTCTGTGATTGGGATGTCTAAATCAGAGTTACTCCTGAATAATATAACACTTTTCTCTTTTATTTTCTTCAAAGCACTTATTACTGTACAATATTATCTCTTTCATTTATCACTTTGTTTTTTGTTTATCTATGCCCAACAGAAGATAAGAGAAGGACTCTGTTTACAGAAGCTGACCAAAGCATCCAAATCATCTGTAACAGTTTCAGGAACAGGAAACTAAATTCCAATTAATATATGCCATATGCTATTGAATAAAACTAAGACATCTACTTAGAAACCATAGGCATCACCTGCCATTGCATTGTGCTATATTTCTTGAGGGTGGTTTTAGAGTTGCAATCTCTCAACCTAGGACTTGTTCAGTAATATATAGTTTGGGCTTTTGTAACAAAGTTACTGTATCTTAATCATTTTGATATTAGGTTGAAAATTCCACTTTGAGTGGAAGAAGAAGTTACTGAGTTTTAATTCCGTCACTCCCACTACTAGGCACCAAGACTTCAAAGATCCTCTTGTTGGGAACCTCTCTGTACAGATGGGCAATCATTTCTATCAGGTCATCTTTCTCTTGATATTGCAAGTAAGTTTGCTGCCCATGTGGTCATAAAGAATTTAAATGGTGAACACCTTTCTCACGGAAGATGAGAAGATAATTTTTATCTCAAATTGTGCAATTTTCATATGTGAATTATCAATGGCAAATCAAATCCCTTGCCTTATACTTCCGAATCACCTTGCCAAAATTCTTTTTCACAATTTGGAAATATAATACTGCTAACTATTGTTAGACACACTCTTACCCACATGACTTTAATTCAGTGATATGAAATATACCAGAATTGCATTTACATCCTTTCTCTATTTGGCTCATGACTGTCTCCTTGTAATAAAATCCACTAGGAGAAGATGAATTTATTTCTGGGTTACAGCATTTCCAAAAGCATGATATGGAGACCTTGATAGCTTACTAAGTGATAAAATTTTCTATAGGCAATGTGCATAAATAAAATGATTTGTTTTAACTTACAGTCATTATAGGAATTGCCTGTTGTATTTCTCTCTGTAGCTAAATTAAATAGATGTTTTTATTCTGGCAGAAATCTTACTCCCTCTACTTTCGCTTTTGTCTCTTTCTGAGAGGGATGAGACCTCCTCTGTCAACTCAGAAGCTCTTACTGTCACTAGGCAGAAAGAAAGCACCTCACCGTGTATGAGGACTATCGTCTGCCAATAGATTTGGCTGTCAACCACCCAAAAGCACTGTCACTCAGTGTCAAAGCACTAACAACAAAGCAATTATCCACATGAAAAAAAGAAAGAGAATCAGAAGACCCGAGTTATGTAGATAAAACAGAACCAGTGAAAAATGCAAGTAGCGCCTCTGAAAACTAAAGTGTTTTCCTCTTTCCCTCCCTACATTCTGCCACATCATCTATCAGGGCTTCTCAATTGTTTTTCAAGTTTTGCAAGTATTTCCAAATGTCTTTTTTTTCTTTTAATGAAATAGCAACTAAGAAAATACTTTCTGTACAGCATATGTTTTCTATCAATGATCCTACTTCATTTCTAGGAAAATAACACACTCAGATAAATCTAATTCCATTTATGAGAGCCATAGAAGAACAGTCCCAGAAAGGAAGGTAATCCCAGAGAGGACTTGTTTTTTCAAATATATCAGTTATTGTAATATTTCAGGGGTTCATTTGGTAGGGCCCTTATATTAAGCATGCTCTCATTCTTCAGGTGATAGATTAATTTCTAAAACCATTACAGAAATACACAGAAATTTCTTGTATTGTTATAGAAAAATATTGTGCAAAGAAAACAAAAACAAAAGACAGAAAAGATACATATATAAGCATGTTAACAGAAATTACTACTAGGTATTAGAATTATGAATATCTCTTTGTTTTGTCTTGTATTTTTACAATTATCTATAAAAACCGATACTAACTTATAAATAGAAATAAAAGTTATTTTTTAAAAGCTTATTGTTAGGGCTGGGATTGTAGCTCAGCAGTATAGCGCTTGCCTTGCATGCATGAGGCCCTGGGTTCGATCCTCAGCACCACATACAAAGCAATAAAATAAAGACATTGTGTCCATCTACAACTAAAAAAATATTAAAAAAAAAAAAAAAAAAGCTTATTGTTAGGCCCTGGTATCATGTAGAAACGTAACTCTAGAACTTTTCCTCAAACACAAATATCTATATTTACCTATATTTTATTCATTTACTCAAATCATGTTTGACTTACGGCTTTAAGCTTTGTTCTAAACTCTGCACAGAGATATGAAAAAAGTGGGGGCAAATATCTGTCTTTCTGGAGCATACCTGGGACAGAGCAGCATGAATACAAATATGTGTTTGTATAATGATACATATCACAGAGGAAATAAAGAGAATAGGAAAACAGCAAAGAGTCTACAAGAAAATCAGAAAAGAAATAACAAGCAACATTACCATTAATTATTACTTTGAAGATAAATAGATTAAATTCTCTAACCAAAACAAATAACAAAAAAAACACCACTACCATTAATTATTACTTTGAAGATAAATGGGTTAAATTTTCTAACCAAAAGACACAGAGTGACTAAATTTTTTGTTATTGTTATTGTGTTTTTTTGTATCTTTCAGGGGATGGGAAAAGATATTCCATGCAATACAAATCCAGAAAGCAGTGTTAGCTATACACATTTCTTTATTAGGGTAAATTCTCAAACCAACCGATTAGACTTTGAAGCAGGAAAACAATAAGTAAATATTGAAATTTGGTTATATCAAGTAAAATGTATCAAATACTTAAACTCTAAATAAAAAAAATTTAATCTACAGGCTCCTACTAAGCCCTTGTAGGAATGAGACAGGAATCCAAATTAAAGTTTATATTTGCTTATCATAGAACTGCAATGGCTGCTAAAGAAATTGAATGTTGGCCTAGGTTATGTAGTCCTTCATCTAAAAAAAAAATCCACAGTCATTCAACCAATATTTATTAAGCACTTATAATCTGCTAATAAAAGTGTTAAGCTCTAGGGATTCTGTTTGGAAAAGTAAGATCCAGTCTTTGCTGTCTTAGAGATGAAAAACTACCAGAAAACAGGTAGAAGTCAGTCAGTAAAAAGAATGCTCCTGACTAGGGGTTCAGCTACTTGAGCCCTATTCCTGGACCCATCAGTCCCTTCCTCTGGAGTGACTCTCCATCATTCTTTATGAAATGAATGGATTAGCTAATACAACGACCTTAATTTCCACTTGGGTCTAAAAAAATTCTAAATTTGATTGAACTGAAGCCTTTGGGGAATTGTTAGCCTCCTATATTACTATTAGATGTAAATGGAGTCAAAATATTTCTCCCCTCCCCCAAAAAATACACTGCTGTGATGGGTTGATTATTTTGTTTTAAAAGCCTTGAAAAGCAGATGAGACCTCACCCTAACCTCTGTGAAGCTACTTAAAAGCCTATGATAAAACTCCCACTCGGAAGATGCCCTACTTAGAGCAGGAGGAAAAGAGAATACTTGTCACCAAGAATGGGAAGTTGAGGCTGAGAGAATTTTCTACAAAGCTTATTAGTGTAACACTTATCTTCCAGCCTCTTTATATAATTTATTTTTTCACTACTTATTACTCTTTGTCCAACTAAGAATGTAAGTGTTCAATACTAAATGCATCTCTGGGTCTTTCTTTCTTAGGGATCTCATGTCATGTACAATTTGTATTAAATAATTTTATATGCTGCCCCCCTTCTACATCTTCTTATGTCAGTTTAATATCCAGGCTCAGCTGAAAAACCCCTAAGTCTCACTCTGATCTGTGTTACTATAGCAGAATACCACAGACTGAGTGGTTCATGAAGAAACAAAGTTAATCTGCTGGTGTTTTAGAGGTAGAGAAGTCCCAGATCAAGGTTCTAGCATCTGATGTCTGGTGAAGACACTTGCTGCCCCTGCTCATGGTAGAAGGCACAGGATCAAAAAGGAAATGAACTTCCTATGTTGAGCTCCTTCACAAGGGAGAAGGAGCTGAGAGAGAAACTCTCTTGACTGAGAAACTTCTTAAAGCATATATTTAATACCATCAGAAACACTGAGTTTTGTAGGAGACCCTTGCAAACCATATAAAAGAATAAAGGTAAAAATTTGCTTCCTTTACAAAGATGTCTGTCTGTTAAGGTGGACGTGTTAGTTTATCTCCTGGATACTTATATATATTTTTTCAGGTGAACTGTATGAAAATATCAAAACATAATTTTAGAAGAAAGAATTACATAATCACAATAACCTTAATTTTGGTCCTCTTAGCTAAGATAAATTACATATAATTTTTAAATATCAAGTTTTGATTTTGTTGAATATCAGGAGAACATGAGACTGAATAAAGAAGATTAGGAAAAACGTTTTGCCTTTGGAAGATTAACAAGATTAGATTTTTAACAGAAGGCTAATTTTTATTAACAATTAGTGTATCTATTACACATCTTTTTCCAAAAATTTAATCTAAATACATTAGACATCTATGACAAAAATCTGAGTATATGTGAAATTGAAAAGTAGCCTCTATAGTGGATTAATTACTATTATGATTTGGATATGAGGTGTCTCCCAAAAGGTCCTGTGTTAATGAAAGTATATTTGGAGGTGAAATTATTGGATTATGAGAACTGTAACCTATTTGGTCCATCCTAGTTTGCACGGACTGAGCGGGTGTTAAATGTGGACAGGCGGAGCATGGTTAGAGGAGGTAGGTGTGGGGGATACCCAGGAAGGTGACACCTTCCCTGTCTCTGCTTCTTGGCTACCATGAGTAGATCATTTTCCCTCTGCCACACCCTTCTGCATGATGCTCCGCCTCATGTACAACCCACAGCAATAAAGTCAGCTGTCTATATACTGAAACCTCTGGAACCATGAGCCAAAATAAACTTTTCCTCCTCTAAATAGCTCTTCTCAGGTATATTATTCACAGCTGACTCACACAATGACTAAAACTATAGGAAGAAATGCATGGTCCTTTAATGTGGAGATGTAGTATACTGAACGACTTTAGCCTTTGCTTTTTCTTCCACATTTCCCTGGTACTCATGAATAGATTTGGTTTGGTGGCTCTCCTTTGGAGAAAAAACATGTGTTCTGTCTTGCAATACAACAAAACAAAACAAAATAAAAAAACCCCAAAACAACAACAAACAACAACAAAACCAAACGGTAGAATGAGACAAGGATGTGATATAATGTGCAACCAAGGCCAGACTCATCCAAACTTCCCCTTAGAGAACTCCATACTCCCTTTGCTAGATTTGTAGGTAGTAAAGCAGAGTCAACGTATTTTTCTTTCTTTTCCAAAGCAACATTGAACCCTAGGTAAGAAGTTTGAATCTAATCTTTCAATGGGAATTCTGACTTTAAGTCAGTTTTGCAAATAAGAGTGAAAGGCTAAGGATGCAGCTTTGATTTCCCAGGTGCATCACGCTGGAGTCACCATGTTAGGCTGAGTGACCTCAGGACCCACTGACCATTATGTGTCATGTCTCATCACAGGCAGGTATATGTTATTTAGCCTTGATTTCCCATCACTCTACACAAAGATGACACATGGTTCAATATTCACTGTGTATTTGTCACCCTGAAATTAAATAGAAGCTATAAATCAAAACACCCTGATTTTGGTTCAGTTTCTCTGACCATACTATTTAAATCGATGACCTCGATCATGGTTTCTACCTTTAAAGTTGTATTAGTCTAGTTATTTGATGGGTACAGTATGCTAAATTAAGATCCCAAATGATGAATTGTTCAGCTCTATTTTGGGTATTCCAAATGAAATAAATAAGCACATGTATGCTTACATAAATTTTATTTACTGGAAACTTGGTTTCATAAGGTGTAAATTTCTTTGAATTTATTTTATGTGGTGACACAAATACATAATACATCCATTCTGTTTCAAGTTGAGGAAATTGACATCTTGGGGTTATTTCAAACATTGTAAAAGTTGCTTGTTACTCACTGAACTATTGATGATGATAATGATGCTGTTAGCAAATGCTCTTATAGACTCTCAAGATCCTATTAAGAAAGTTCACATTATGTATAACCACAAGAATGGGATCCTGATTAGAATAAGACATACTCCATGTTTGAATAATAAGTAAAAATACACTCTAATGTCATATATACCTAAATATAATAAAAAAGAAGAAAGCTTTGCACATCTTAATCCCTTTAATTTCAATAGTAATCCTATGAGGCTACTGTGTTCCCATTTTACCAAGGAGAAAACTGTATTTAAGAAAACTGCCTTGATAAAAGCGTTGAGGCAAAGGTGAAATTTGATCTGATGCATTCCACTTTAAATCATAGACTCTCAAACATTAGACTAATGATGTCAAAATTAATGTCATAAAGGACGCATGAAAATACCAAAATATATTAACCAGTGATCAGTTGCCAAAATTTTGGCTTTAGCTTACAGATGTCAATTTGGTTTTCAGAGAATAGGTAACTAGATTTAGAAATGGTTTGTTGGGATTGCAAGAGATTACAGCATTTCTTGGTGACAAAACTTTAAATCATATAGTTCCGTAAGAATTTTAAGGGAAGAGTCATTCATTACAGACAAAATGACCACACCAACTTAGTTTTGAAGGAACAAATATTAAGGATATTTCTTTCTGCATATAGTCATGCTGAATGATCAGCTTCACAAAGTGCCAATTTCAATTCACATGGTAATTTTTAACAATTTTACTGAGCTAGCTGTATGTCGTTTAATTCTCTTTTAAATAAAATTCTACTTTTGGCAGGATATATTTCAACATCATCGTCATCCAGGGCTTATCAAATGAGTTAAATGACTGCACATCTAAGCTACACACTCTTGGAACCAGAAATGAAGCAACTCAGTGTTTACAAATTAAGCTTAGAACTTCTACACTGAAGTGTGTGTTTAGTAAGAGCAACACTGGGAATGTAGAAAACTTGCGTGGTTTTCTTACATATGCAAAGAGGAGGACTGGCAATGTTGTAGTATGGTGTGATAGTGCTTGCCTGGTATGAATGTGCCTGGGTGAATGAAATGAGGAGGAAAAGTTACCCAACTGATCATCAGAGTTGAGCTTGATACAAAGTGAGGTAAACTAACAGAGAACAAAAACCAATACTTGGAAAGATTTCAGATTGTCAAAAGAAACTCTCATGTGTACTCTCTGATAAGAAAGAGAGAGAAGCAGCCCTGCATTTCAGGAACATCTTGAATGGAACAGAGTAAGGTTTTGTGTAGACACCTGGTCGTTTTACAACAGTTTTGAAGGGGTCCAGAATCTGTCACTGACATAAACATTTTGACATGAATTCCTGAAACCCTTTATGTGCCTAGAACCAGACACTCCAAAAGAACTCAACAAGAGCTCAACTGTTGTGAGACCTTCTCTCACCGCCCAGGGAGTCACACTGATCAAGCCGTGCAAGTCAGCACCATATCCAAAAGACCCAGTCACAAGGACCTCCCAGGTATTCACCTAAGGAAGGGTTCACTTATTTTCCCTTAAGTGTACCTATTTGTCCTCTTCTGTGCAGTCTTGTCCATTCCTTTCATCAACTAAGATGGTACCTCAGTTCCAGATTCTTACAGTTCTTTGTGAACTCCTGTGTGTGTATGTATGCAATTAAAATCTGTATTTTCTGTTATTAATCTGTGTGTGTTTAACTCTCAGGCCCTCATTCTCAGAACTTGAAAGGGTAGAATGAAAGTGCTTCCTCCTTGACAGTTTGTCTTCTTGCCTTTGAGTAAAATGGGCCAGACTGACAGATGCGTGATTGACAGGGAAGGAGGTGCTGCCTTCTCCCTTGCTCTGCATTACACTGCAGGTACCCCGCTATCCTATTGGAACTTTGGTAGATCTGATTTGATTTTAAAGCAGTATTTCTGAATGTGGGAGGGTTTTGTTTGTATTAATGTTTGGTGTGATTATTTTTTATTATTTGTGTGTTATTCTTTCTCTCATCTCCTGCACCTCTGAATCCAATAGCTTGGAATATAAAGGAAGTCTAAAAACTGTGTCATGTTTAGTGCATATGAATGGGTTTCTTAGAGTCTTTGCCAAATTGGGCATCTCCCAACTTGGAAAGTCTCCCAGATGGGTGCACTTAAAAAAGTTATGTCATTCTCCCAGTCATTGTTGACAAATGTTTCTGTGGATGCTAATAGACGTAAATGCTATTTTTTATTTAGCCTAAGTATAGAAGTGGAGCATTTAAACAGCACATTAGGAATTCTTATCAGTCAGGAGTGGAAAAGGGCCTGGGAGAAAGACAGGAAGATTACAACGGCATAGAGCAATTAATTCATGTGTAGGCTACGCCAAGATGCAAGTTTTTGAAGGATTCCAGCCAAAGTTCAGAAGTTTGTTTGGAGAGGAGGGATAAGAAAACTGTACCCCTAATTATGTTAATGAGCCCTATTATGTAGAGTACAGGTTTAGGATTCATAGGGACAATAAAAGAATCTGTGGGTTTGCTCATCTGATTCATCCCAAAGTATAATCATGATATCCAGTTGTCAGTAGCAGATGGGAAAGGTGAGAAACAGACACATCCTCACCTGAACTATGGAAAGGATTTTCTGCAGACACACAGCAGCAAGAGAACAGTCCCAGGTCACTACATGACCCTGACTCTGATAGGAGAAATAATTCCATTTCATACAACAGTGTGTTTTCGCATTTCTCTTCATTCAAACAAATGGGAAAAGGAAATGGGAAACATGGAAAAATTATATGAGCTCAAGCAGAGAGTCAAAGAACTTAATTTCTAAAACATAGTAATCCCTTTGGAAGTTCAAGGTTAGGAGAGTCTCAAAGTGATCTCAAAGTAAGATATGTATTAATATTTTATATGATATTCTCCTGTCCCTGTGCCAGTCAGACATTTGGTCCCTAGCATGATATTAATGAAACTGTGAGCTCCTTGAGACAGACACTGTGTCTGGTTTATGACTTCATGCCCCATGGGAAACGTCCCAGCGACTAGTACTTAGAAGGTGCTCAACATGTATTTGAAGAGAAAAAACAATTACCCCCATGCTTGTCTCAAGCAAGGTTTCACTTCCACTCAAAATCATTTGTTTGCTACCACACAGCTTTAGAAGTCTTTAGACCATCAATAAATAAATATGCATAAATACAAGTCATCACTACATTAGCAAGATTAAACACTGAACCCACCAGTAGCATTTCTAGCAATGATACCTTCTTGTATTTAGATGCATCTTTCTGTGTTCCTTCTTTTCATAACTAGTTAGAAAAAAAGCATCATACTAGTTTTGGTAATTTTTTTCAGAATACAGGACTTTCTCTTTTTTTATTTTATATTTTCCCTGAGGCAGAGGGGATCAGTAGGAAAGCTTTGGCAATCACAAACACACACTATTGCTTTGCTTCAGGTTAAATCACTTACCCTGCTGTGAAGCAATTAGAATCCATTTCGCTATTGAGCACAGCTAGATGCTTAATAAAAGGGTCACAGGGAGGCATGCAGAAAGATGGTCACTCAGTTCTGCAGGTGGCAGGAATAGCCAGCCAGCAGCGCAAAATGGTCACCACCCTGACTGGACAAGTGGGTCCAGTTCCTGAATTCCCATGGCCCATCTTGGAAAGACTTCAGAGCACTAGAATTTATAGCCTGTTAAAGTAAGGCAAGTGATTGCATGCATTTTTTTAAATGCTATTTTATTAAATATGATAGAGAATGTTGCCAGAGGTGTTTTATTTTTTTTACATGCATGATAAATCTCTCACTTTTCTTATTTATTGTCAAATGATGAAAGTCAAAAACAATTCATCATCTACTGGGGCCACTCATATATAAAACGAAGCCTGCTGTTATACACTGCTTTAAATCAAAACTACACATCTAAGACACTCACTCCCAGCAACATCCACAACCTCAGAGGGGAGAAAAGGCAAACATAACAAATGTCTTCTAGAAACAAGGCAGACTCACCATCAGTCAAAGCAAAATCTTCTCTCATGTTTACCTGTGCAGGATCAAGAGGAAGCACTTCAAACTTACGATGGAGCCATCTCTATCACCATATAGAGCCTGCCTCCTTCACTGTTTTATTAGCTACCAACTTTTTCTTAAGCTAAACTGAAAATGCATAGCCCTGAATAATTGTGTAAAGTGTAGCATACACATAGCATTTTTCCTAAAGCAAACAGAGACTTGATATGTATGTAAGAGTAGGAAATAAATGCAGTTATTATTTTTACAAAAGTGAATCTGTTCAATATGAAAAATCACACAACTGGTAGGATTCAGTGTGAGTAATTTAAAACAAAAATGTTAGTAGACTTGTAGATAGTTGAGAAATATTTTAATTCTACCCACCATGAACACAAATTTCTAAACCTGAGCCCTGCCACAATGCCAAAGACCTGCTGAAATTTCTCCTTATGTCAGAGATGCTCTATGGCATCTTAATTTTGGAAAGCAAAAGCAATTCACATTCCCTATGCAGACTTTGACCATGACAATGGCTGGTTGAGGGTTATTTTGAGTCCCTGTAGCTACTACCCATTTAGTTCCAGTGGAGAAAGAAAATGACTCCCTGGCATAGCAATTTATCATACTACTGCTAGGTCTAAGTTCCCTATTCAGGCCCTACACATGAAACTAACCCATAAGGCAGTCAAAGAAAACAGTGCAACTTGAAAACCAATCCAACACCTTTTATCAGTTGGTGCTGATTCCTGTAAAACTATTTCCTTATTGCTTTATATTGTCTGAGAGTCTATCTCACTATGTAAATTGACAGGTAGGTGCTCTGCCTCATTCAGCCCTGGAGGACTTTTCTCCCTTTCAATGGTTTAGGCCATGCAAACTGAAAACTTGCAACAAAAGTCCTTTAACGATGGCAAAGAAAGGTAACAGTGAGTTCATTATATCTATTTTCTCAGCATCACTCAAGCAGCTTAAAATATTTATCTAATATTTATACAAGAGATTTTAGCATTATCATTTCCAAAAAATTGGTGGGATTTGTTCTCCAGAATCCATGATCTTTGATATGCCTTTGAAACTCATGGCACTTCTTTTTTTACAGTAGCCGACCAGGGTTGGTAAACCAGAAGCCATAAGTAAATCTGCTCTCCAAGATGATAACAATGAATCTGGTTTCATCAGCTCTCTAAAGGGAGACACAATTATTTCAGTGAGTTGGATTACTTACATCTCTACAGATATGGTTGGGGCAGTAGCCACTTTACCAAATCCAATCTCTTTGAAAAGCCAGAAGTCAAGAGATTTATCTTTGCCAACACTGGTGATTACAAAATGTAATTCATCAATGCCATTTAGTGGCTAGTGAATGAATGGATCAGACCTATCTGGAAGCTGACTTTTAATGTTAAAAGGGGCATTCACCTAGACAGATAATCTATTTCTCAAAAAGAAATTGACTTTAAAATGTCTATTTGATTGCACCCTCATTCATTTATTATTAGTATTTGGAAGTGACCTAACTTGCTAGTTACCCAAGCCCTTAATTCCTCTCTGCTGGTTCTCTGACCTCTGAGAACATTTACCTGCTGGAAACATTTTCACAGTCATCTGGAAACCAAAGCAAACATAAAATGGAAAGAAGAGAAAACTTATTTTTAGGCCACTGCTACTTCAGTAGGCCACCCTGAAGAATTTTCAAAAGAAAAGATAACTCACAGCTTGGTTAAAAACAGAGTATGACAGGTCTGCCATCCTTATTTATATAGTTACTTATTCTACTACCAGTATCATCAAGTGACTTTAAAGCATTGGATCTGGACAAGGAATGATCTGCTCTGCTTAATTACAATCACTAATACATGTGAGTTATCATGAAGTTACAATTAAAATTGCTTTCTTTCCCCTGAAAAACACACAACATTATTAATCTGCACATTCATGGAAATACATGCATTAGGATCCTTCACAGAAAATATATTTCAGATTCAGCTTCCTTAACTATTTTTCAGGTACTCTTAATATATTTTTAGTTGTAGATGGACATAACACCTTTATTTTATTTATTTATTTTTATGTGATACTGAGGATCAAACCCAGTGCCTCACACATGCTAGAAAAGTGCTTTACCACTGAGCTAAAACCCCAGCCCCTCTTTGTTTTTTAAAGTCACAAGATTACTGGTTATATGACTTCTGAACCATTACAATTAAGGTCAATTCCTTTATTATCTCTACTAAGTTAGTATGCTCTTACAAATTTCCTATATGTAGTTTATCGTCTGTCCCCTTCTCCACATCCTTTTCTCTGATTCAACCTCTTCAATTTACCATCCCATGTATTCAAGGGATTATAATTGATGTACACAGTGACTTGCTATTGTTCACTCTTTCTGTGGAGAATTTTTTTCCATAAAATCAATCTCATGATTCAAACATAATTTTAAAGCTGGTTTGACTCTTCAGTGTCACTTGAGGAGTTAACTTGGACAGGTACCAGTCTGGCAATGGTTACTCATCTATACAGTGCTCAGACTACACCAGGATGTAAGTCACTAGGTGCACTTTTGTAGTCCTCTAACATTTCTGCAAATCCTGGCTTTCTCAATGGATGAAGTAGAAAACAGATTCACCTTCTCATGCACATTCCATGACTTCTCATGAACTCTTAAAATGCAGGTAAAACCAAGCATATTAAAAGTTCAACATGTCTAATTGGTCTTGTGTCTCCTCTGGTTATCATACCTGTGGATTTCATGAATGCATCACTCTGGGGAAGTAGAATGGAGAGTTTTCACACTTCAGTCCTCCTCCTTCCCCATCAGGTAGATCCAGGGCATAGTACTGCACACCACTCATGCACCCATGCCCTCACACATTCATGCCACAGTTAGCAAGTGTTACCATGCACAAGATCATTGTCCTCATGGACATCTACTGAGCAACAAGAGCAAATAATCAAGCCACCATACATATGATCAGTATCTTCAATTTCAATCTACTACATATGGATTTCCAGTTTTCTCAGCACCATTTGTTGAAGAGGCTGTCTTTTCTCCAATTTATGTTTATGGTGACTTTGTGTAGTATGAGATAACTGTAGTTATGTGGGTTTGTTTCTGTGTCTTCTATTCTGTTCCATTGGTCTTCAATTCTGTTTTGTGCCAATACCATGCCATTTTTGTTACTATAGCTCCATAGCATAATTTAAGTTCTGGTACTGTGATGTCTCCTGCATTATTTTTCTCACTAAAGACTGCTTTGACTACTCTGGGCCTCTTATTTTACCAAAGAATTTCATGATTGCTTTTTCTATTTCTAATGAAAAATGTATTGGAATTTTAATGGGAATTGCATTATATATGCATAGTGTTTCTGGTAGAATGGCCATTTTGACAATATTAATTCTGCCTGTCCAAAAACATGGTAGGTCATTCCATTTCATAAGGTCTTCTTTAATTTTGTTTGTTAATGTTCTGTACTTTTCATTGTAGAGTTATTTTACCTCTTTTTTTGATTGATTCCCAAGTTTTTTCATTTTATTTTATTTTTTTGAGGCTATTGTGAATGGAATAGTTTTCCTGATTTCTCTTTGAATCCCTAGCACAAGACTCAACTCAAAGTGGATCAAGGACCTTGGCATTAGACAGAGACCCTGGGCCTACTAGAAAAGAAAGTTGGCCCAACTCTCCATCATATTGGTTCAGAAATAGACTTCATCAAAGATACTCCTAAAGTAAAAGAGTAAAATCAAGAATCAATAAATGGAATGACATTAAACTAAAAAGCTTTATCACAGCAAAGGAAAAAAAAAAATCAGGAACATGAGCAGAGAGCCTACATAATAGGAGAAAATCTTTACCATCTGTACCACAGAGCAATAATCTCGAGGATATGCAAAGAACTCAAGAAACTTAAGAAAAAAAAATAACCAAATCAATAAATGAACAAAGGAAATGAACGGGCACATCAGAGAAGAAATGTACAATATGAAAAGAATGTTCAGCATCTCAAGCAATCAGAGAAATGCAAGTTAAAACTACACAGATTCCATCTCAGTACAGTCAGAATGGCAATTATCAAGAAGACAAATAAAAATGAATGTTGATGATAATGTGGGGAAAAAGATTCACTCCTACATTGCTGGTGGGACTGCAAATTGGTGCAATGACTCTGGAAAGTAGTATGGAGATTGCTTAGAAAACTTGGAATGGAACCTCCACTTGACCCAGTTATCCCATTCTATGGCATATACACAAAAGACTTAAAATCAGCCACATTATTCTTTATAGCAGCACAATTGATAATAGCCAAGCTATGGCCTTTCAACAGATGAATGGATAAAAAAAAATGTATATATACACAATGGAACATTACTCAGTTGTAAAGAAGAAGAGTATTATGGCATTTTCCCTAAATCGATGAAACTAGAGAATATCATGCTAAGTGAAATAAGCCAGTCCCCCAAAACCAAAGGTCAAATGTTCTCTCTGATATAGGGAGGATAACTCATAAAAAGTGAGGATAGGGAGGGGAAGTATAGAAGTTCATTGGAGCTGGGCACCGTGGCACATGCTTGTAATCCCAGTACTTTGGGAGGCTGAGATGGGAGAATCGCAAATTCAAAGCCAGCCTCAGCAATGGCGAGGCGCTAAGCAAACCAGTGAGACCCTGTCTCTAAATAAAACACAAAATAGGGCTGGGGATGTGGCTCATAAGGGAAGGGTGGGGGATAGGAATAGGAAAAACAGTAGAATGAATTGGACATAACTTTTCGATGTTTACATATGAACATCCAACCAGTGTAATTCCACATCATGTTCAACCACAAGAATGGGATAAAAATCGTAATGCATTGCACTGCATGTATGGATAATATGTCAAAAGACAGCTACTATCATGTATAACTAAAAACAACAAAGTAAAAAAAACCAGTATCTTCAGAAAATCATAAATGTTGTGAGAAAGCATAACTACCTGATTAAACCTAGCAGGATGCTGGGGCATATGGGTGCTACTTTACAAGGAGGGATTGCACTGGGAATCGTCAGTAGCTCGGCTGAGCTGAGGAAAAATCATTCAGAAGACCAAGGGGGCAAGACAAAGAGAACGAAAACAAACAATTTAGTACAAAGTTTCTTAGGTGTGATAAGCTTAACATATTAGACAAATAAGAAACAGCTTGTTCACCACAATTCGCAACAGTCAAGCTATGAAACCAGCCTGAGTCCATCAATGGATGAATGGATGAAGAAGAAAATGTGAAATATACACACAGCAGTGTTTTATTTAGCCATAAAGAAAAATAAAATTGTATCAATTTTAGGAAAATGGATGTAACTTGAGACCATAGTGTTAAGTGAAATAAGTCAAACTCAAGTCAAAGTTCATGTGATTTTTCTTACATGTGGGAAGCCAGAGGGCAAAAAGGAAAAGAAATGGGATAGGGAAGAGGTGTCAAAAAGTGAAAAAGAGATCAACAGAATATAGGAAAGGGACCAGGGGGGAGGAAAGCGGAAGCAAAGGGGAAATACTGGAAAATTATATCAGGCAAACCATATAGTTCTATTGTATGCATGTATGGATATGTAACAACATCTCCCATTATGTGCAACTGTAAAGCACTCATGAAAGTATATGGAGGGGTGCTTGTTGAGAAGGAGCATAGTGAGGCAGTGAGGTGGGGATGTCCACGGCAGTCCTAGAAGAAATCATCAGTGATATTCCTCTCCTTCACATTTGTGTCATTCAATTCACTGTATCACTTTAGCAGTCAAGCTCGTTTCCAAACTGTTTACCTCTACCAATTCTGTTTGACAGAACTAATGAGATGAGAAGCTACAACTGAAGAGAGTGAGAATACCAGGAATTAATAATTCGATGTGTGTGATTTGCCTCAAGTGTCCTGAAAATCATTTCTTTGGGAGTCAGGACTCCAAATCAACTGAGCATACCTTTCTGTAGTCTGAAAAAGCACTGCTTACATACACATGGATAAGCAGCTGACCAAAACCTACAACCCCTGCTGTTTTAGAGGCGAGAAGAAAAGGAGCTGAGTAAGTGAGATGATCAGGACTGAGGGGATTGTGCTGAAATCTAAAACAATGGATGCTTTCTACAACCATTAGACATCAGAGTTTCAGGGGAAAAATTATATGGATATGTGGCCAGGCTGTGGTCAGATCTGATTTGGTTTTAAGTTGGTGGAACTGGGGATATGGAGATGAAATCACATTATACTTTCTGAGGTTGGAGAATGACAGAAAATCTTGCAGGTCCAATACAAAACAACTTTGGGCCTCTACCTCGGGGTTTCTGGTTTACAAGCTTTGATTTCATCATGGGCTCAGATGATGCTTGAGACAAAAAAAAAAACCATCTCCCTGTGTGGTCAATGTTATGCACAGCTGCCAAAGCTATTACTCCTTTTTTGCATGATGGCAGTTTAAGCGCGGTCACAAAAATCCATAAAAGTTATACATCTAGCAGTGTGCTCTGGCACAGGAATTATCAAGTCTCTGGGAGTGTCAAGTTCCTCATACCATGCTAGTAAGTTTATAACAACTCCAGTAACAGTTAGCTAAATGATGCTTAGCTTTCTAAGACAAAGTCAGACGTTGATGCCACAAAGATGCACTTTTAATCATTAATATTCTTATTGGTAATATCTAATATTACATGAATGAACACCAATGTACTATCTATTGGCAGTCATTCATCTAACAAAAGCACAGCAGGGGACAGCAGTAGTTTGCTTCCCATTATATTTAATTGAAGAAAATCATTTCAGTTTAAACAGAAAAAGAAGAAAGAAAATAAAAGGCCACAAGAAGCAAGCAGTAGCTGAACTACTCTGATTTCCATTTCCAATCAATAACTAGCCCCTGGTGTCTATTACATTAACCCTCCGGAGAGAGATTGGCCACATGTAATTGGAGGAAGGTTGCTAGGAGGCAGGGTTGGCTGCCCTGGATGGGATTCCTTCACTTTCCCTGGGTGGCAGTGCTATTTCTGGTTGAACTCCATGAGTTTCCCTGGGCTCTGAAGTCTCTTGGATGCTTGGAAATATTATAGCCCAAGACAGCTGTAAACAGTTCATGGGGAAAAATCTGTTACTGGTGTCAGTAATGGTAGGTACCCCATTATTATCACTCACTAGTCCAGAGACTGCAGATGCTTTTCTGTCACATACCACTTTCTCTGGTCACCAGGAAATAATAACCATCGCATCACATACAGAACGAGATGGGGATGTGTGTGTGTCTCCAAGCATGAGGATCTGTTTTTTTTTTTTTCCTTGCTAGTTGTTATTTTTAATAGGAAAAATTTCATGTCTGATCTACACCTGGCTGCTATCCAAGAATTAAATATAGCAATTTGTTACAGTAATATTCCTCCAGAGTCCTCCAGCAAGAACACAAACTATTTATTTTAAGTTATGCTTAAAGGTGTATTTCATTTTTAAGTCTCGACTCTGGCACACGACGTATTCTAAGAAGCTCCTGTGCTCTCTAGTAGCACAAGCAATTTACCTCAATAGGTTTTTTCCCAGCCTGGCACATATCCCTTGCTGGTGTTTACCATCTGAATAATCACATCTGAATTTGGTTTGCGATAGTTCTATCTGAAAAAAAAAATGATTGCACATAGAGAAGGAATATTACTCCTCCTCCCCCGCAGCAGCATCGAGACTCTATTACTCCTTTGTGTCAGAGAGAAAATGTCACAATACAATTTCAAAATAAATAATTTCATTTGTTCTTTAAATGCACATCAATTTTACTAAATTGCTCTTAATTTCTAACCAGATGTTTAAAATACTCTTCTAAGCAGTGTTTGCAGTTTCTATTCTTTCCCTGTTTCCTATGCTGTCATGTTTTTAAGAGTTTACTGTAACATACACACTGAGTATGTATGTGGTGCAGATCCAGGTTTTTAGAACTCTGGATTGTGTTGAGTTTCCTAAGGTAGCTGTGACCAACTATCACAAATTAGGTGGCTGTAAACAATGGAAATCTATTTTTTTCCTCAATTCTGTAGATCAGAACGCAGAATTCAAGGTGCTGGCAGGCCCTCCCTCCTACTGAAGGCTCCAGGGGGAATCCTTCCTGGCTTCTCTCACCTTCTGTTAGCTACTGGTATACTTAGTCTCTGCCTCTGTTTACACATGACCTTTTCCCTCTATGTGTCTCAAATCCTTCCCTGCATTTCACTTATAAGTACACCACTCACTGAATTTATGGTCTAACTTAAAACCCATAGGGTCCCACCTTGAGATCCTTATGTTAATTACATCTGCAAAGAGCATAATTCTAAATAATATCTCATTCTGAGATTCCAGGCCAATATATCTTTAGGAGGCCATGATTAAACTGCTATAGTTTGGTTTATATTAGTTTCTAACTGCTCCATAGCTCTCTTTTGTTTTTCTGGTATAATTATCTTTCTTGTTCTCCTTAAAAACATTTTTTGTCTCATAGGATTTGTAAATGAACTTTAGAAAATAAGGGTACCAATCATTTTCTGAACAACTTTTAGCTGCATTCAGTAACAGGAAAACATTTATACCTAGAGAAAAATAGGAATATATATTTTTATAATTAAGGTTTATTGTGTCCAATATATATTATTAAGTTGTTATGTGCTACAATAATGTTTAAGAATGCATCTAGAATTAGTATAACCAAATTATTGAGTGCTTCTCAATTGCATACTGCAATACAATTAAATATAAAACTTTTGAAGAATATTTTGATACTGGAAATGTGAAAAACTTTTGATAAAAAATAGACACCATATATTTTATTTGGCTGAGTACTGCAACAGTTAATTTCTTTGATTGATAGGGTTTTTTTATATATAAGTTGTAGTTTAGTCTTTTTTCTGTTTTCAGAGTTTTCCATGATAAGCTGGTCATATAATTGATAAAAAAAATTCTTCAAAATCTTATGCATTTTAAGTAATCAAGATTCCAAAGCTCTTAATTTATAGATTGGAGATGGTTTTCTTTTCTTGGTTTTACTATCATATGTCTCCACTGATTTAAAGAGATAAAGTCACAGCCTGAATTTGCAGAGCCTTTACTGTGTCCCTGATCATCCACAGTACTCATTCATGGAAAGCTTGAGATGTTCTGCCTAGACGCATGCAAGGAACTGCTGTCGAGGAACTTGCTGTAAATTACAGAAGACAGTCAAGCCAAATCAATAGTTGAATAGTGTGGGAGGGTAGGGGTATGTCAAAAGTTCCAAGGGGGCATGGAGAGAAAGCACAAGAAACAGGCAATCGGATCAGAATCCGCCAGTTTCCAAGACAGGGAGTTAGCAGGATGGAATACCAATGTGAAGTACTTCAGCAAGAAGAAAGGAGACCACCTCTGCCAACAGAAGAAGCAAGTTCAAAGGCCTGACAGCCCTGAGGCTTTCATGTAGTCAAGGGGGGTTTTAGGAACAATGAAAGACAAGGCACAGGACATAATAGGTATGTAAAGCTCACTTGGAAATCCCTCGAGAAACAACAAAATTTAAAAATGGCATACATGGGCTTCTTGGATATTTAACAAAAGCCCTCCCTCTGCTAAGAAGGTGAACTGGTGGAAATTCTGCAGCCCAGATATCTAGTAAGAGACTAAAGTAATATAGCAGGTATGAAATGATGCTGGGCAGTGAGGTAACTGCAGGGCCACCTGAGGAATGTCCACAAACTTGAAATGGCCTTGGAAGGAGGCTTGGATGCTACATTGGCTATAAAGGATTTGGAACAGGGAATCATAACATTTGGGTCCTTATCTTTAGCTTGGGCACCTGTTCTCATGAGAGAGTCATTTAGAGAGATGAGAACATAGAACTGAGCAGGTTTTTTGAACAGAATGAAAAATTGCAGAGGTAGAAATGCTTATGGGTGAGGACTGGAGATAAAGAACGAGTGCATGAGACTAAAAATGAATGTATCAAAAGAAAGGGAGAAAAGAACTAGGAAAAGGATAACCAGAGTTTTTCAAGGAGAAAATGGTTAAGAAAAGAAATCAGAACTGTATTTTGATTTATAAACCACACTTACTGTTGTGTACAAAAATGTTTTCACATATTAAAGAGGGCTATAGAAGCATTCAGGTATTGTGTCATGATGATCAGAGATTGGATTTGCATTCTGTTAAGCAAAAAGGCAGTGAAGCAAAAATGGTAAATATTCGTAGTTAAATGTGCATGATGTAGTGGAATTATGCTATTCTGATTTATTCATGTTTGAAAATAGATAACAAAAATTAAATTTAAAAAATTACATCATGTTCCTCTGCCCTATGTCACATTCATATTTAACCATCCTCGCATCAAAGCCTGCCTTCTAAGACATCTCAGGTCCATACACTTGTTTCAGGTAGTCCTGCAGTGACTTCACTTTAAGATATTACCTCTTACCTACTGCATTATTTTAATGGGCTCTAAGTAGATGGCCTGGTGGCCACTATGTCCAACCATTCACTCTCTTCTTGTCAGAAAATGCCATTCAACATCCAAGTTTCCCTGTAGAGTTATCAGCTCTATTTTGGAAACTGTGATTCATATGCAAATAATCAATTTGGGAAGGTAAACTTCCTTAACTTCCACTGATAGAAACAGAGTTTGACCCAAACAGACTATATTTTGCTTAAGTGTTTAAAAATATTGGAAACATTTGCAAGAGCAAACATTTCCACATTAATTAAAATTTGACTCAACAGAAGACCAGGATTCTAGAAGTACAAGTTTGTGACAAGACTGATACAGCTCTCTGTGTGTCAGATGACACTTGCTATCCAACCTGATGGGTTGAGAGAAACCACGTCCATATCAACAAATATTTCAAAAATATGGCATTTTGAAATATTTGTCCCTTCCACATTGAATAGCATGTGTTTGCAGGATCAAACCTCAAAACAGCCAAGCATCAGTTTGGCAGAATATGTAAATGGTTCTCTGCTTTTGAGTATAAAGATATACAAAGACACATAGAGAGACAAGATTTCTCCTTTTGCAAATAGCACTGCTTTTTGGCAGATTGCCAAAACTCACAGAGGCATGTTATCACACTGACAGGAGGCATTGTACCACTGAGGAAAGATACTGGTTTTAGGCATTGTACAGAGTAATTGTGGTGTAGGTATTACAGTTGATAAAAGAGCAGAAATTTTAGCATTACATCAATAAGCAGTATAATTAAGGTAATAGGTAGCATGCTATCTAATCAAGTTACTTTCTGTAATACCACTGTGGGTTAACTTACTTGAACATCCTCAGAATACTAATTACTATTACTTTCAGAATTTTATGCTATGCAATATATTTAACAATTTAACATAGCCAGATAATTACTAGTTTGCTAATAAATAAAAATAATTATTATTCAGGAAACGTAGTATAGCTCGCTTTTATGGATTACTTCAAAAGTACTCTCCAGTAGTGAGCTACTACTCTGATTAGAAGATACTGGTGGTCTTGTAAAGATGCTCTGCTGTACACATACCCCTCAGAACTAAGTTTGTGTAAATTTATCTTTATCACAGATAAAAATATAAGTTTAAAAAAACCCAAGCATTTACATGGGAAACAGCATTTTAGAAAAACTTTATTGAGTAACTTATCTGTATTTGTGTAAGGATGATGATGGATTTCCTGGACTATATTATTTTTACAATTTCATTAGAGTTGGCTGATTCCCACTTTAAAACAGGCTGCTGACTTCAGAGCATTTCATTTTAAAAAATCATAGATAATAACTGCTCAAAATTCAAGACCCTCTTCTTATTTTTTTTTAATTTTTTTTAGTTGTAGATGGACACAATATCTTTATTTATTTATTTTTATGTGGTGCTGAGGATTGAACCCAGTGCCTCACGCATGCAAGGCAAGCGCTTTACCACTGAGCCACAATCCCAGCCCCCCTCTCCTTATTCTTGACATCTTCTCCTCCTTTCCCTTCTCCCTCTTTCACACAATTTCAAACACTGGCAATTTAGCCAAGCTCTGAGGTGCTTCATGACAAGCATTGTCTTTTGTCTGGTTTCCGGTAACACTTTTTGCACTTCCTTATGAGATCTCATCAAAATGGCCTTAACCATCGATGTTTCTACCAACAATCTGAGTGATTATGTTTTCTCTAAGAAGATAAACGCCTTCCCTCCATTGGTCCAATTTTAATTCTGTGCCCTTTCCCACCATTAAAAACTTCATCGCAGCATGTACACTTATTCTACAATGTCCCTCAAAATACTTTGAGCTTCTGCCCATTACACAGTTTCAAAGCTATGCCCACACTTTTAAGTATTTGTTATAGCAGCATCCATCTTCTATGTATTAATTTCTGACTCTATTTTGACTGCCATAACAAAAAGAGAGAACTGGAGCAACTCCATAGTCCAATTGGACCAAAGCACACATGAACACTCCACCTAAAAACAGAATATACAGTGTACATTCTCTTTGATAGACCATGTATCCATGTTAGGCCACACAATGAGTCTTAATGAATATAAACATAATTAAAACATACAAAATAAATTTTCTTGTCACAAGCAAATGAAGCTAGAAATTGATACGGAAAATCTGCAAATATGTGGATGAAACAACATAATGTTCCAATTATTGATATTCTATCCATTTTAACCAATGGGTAAAAAAAGTAATTTCAAGCAAAATTCAAAAATGTATTTAGACAAAAGAAAATGAACAAATGGTGCATTATAACTTAAGGAGGCAGCAAAAGAAGAACAAAGAGGAAAATTTATAGCTGAGAATGCTTACATTATAGAAGCAGCAGCTTATAGTTTAAGCCATTAGAAAAGAGCAAAATAAATTCAAATCTGCTGAAGGAAAGAAATGATAAAGATTATAGCAGAGTTTAAAAAAGATCATGAAAAATGTAGAAAAAAATCAATAAAACCAAGGATTGTTTCTTTGAAAAGATTAAAACTGAATAACCCTAAGCTAGATTGACTAAAGTTGAAACAAAGCTAAAATTCAAGCTAATGAAATCAAAACCAAAATAAGATATTCGTAACAATTATACAGAAATAGAACAGGATTATAAGTAATCTGTAATTTGTAAAAGTGTATACCCACAAATCCAGTAACCTAGGTAAAATGTACAAACTGCTAGAAAAACACAAATTACCAAGATCAAAATAAGATGCTACAGAAAATTTGAAAAATCCCCAAATGTTGTAGACATCCAATCAATAATAAAAAGCTCCTTGACAAAGAGAAGCTCATAACCAGATAATATCTTTACCTGAATCCTATAAAGGATCTAAGAATTACCAGCAATCCCTCTTAAACTCTTGGAACAGCTCAAGAGAAGGCATCATTTCCCAATTCCTCTAGTGAAGCAAACATTACCCTGATTCCACTGGACAATACCACCAGGAAAAGCAAAACAAAACATAAAACCAAGCAACTATAAAGAGCAATATTCTTAATGGATATCAATGTAAAAATTCTCAAGTAAACACTAGGCCAATTAAATTGAAATACATATTAAAGTGAATATACATTGTAACCATGTCAGATTTATTGTCAATGCCAAACTGCTTTAGCAGATAAAAATCAATATAATGCACCACATAAACAGAAAGAAGGAGGGAAAATGTGCATGGTCAACTCAACTGATAAAAAAAAAAAAAACTTCTGACAAAATTGAACACACTTTGATGATTGAAACACTCAGCAAACTAAAAAAAAAAAAAAACTTGAATAAAGAACATGTATAGAAACACAGGGAACATGCGGAAGTTGAGTTTTCTCTTTTAAAAAAAAAATTTCTATTGTCAATGTAGTTTAGGATTTGTCAGTTATGTTGATCTCAATGAGCCAACTCTTAGTTTCATATTTTTCTATTTTTGCAAAAAATAAAAGCTTTCCCTCTAAGATATAGAATGATAAAATAAGTAACACTTTCAACATTCCTGTTTGCCATAGTCCTAGACGTTTTAGCTAGAGCAATTAGATACAAAAAAGAAATAAAAGTCATCTAAATGTAAAGAAGTAAAATTATCTCTGGTTATAGAAAACATAACCTTATGTGTTAGAAATTCTAAAGATTTCACAAAAAGTTTTGTTGTAATGAACACATTTGGCAAATATACAGGGATAAAACATCAACATATGAAATGCAAAAGATAAAATCAATTCACAAAAACCTACTGAATTTATTTTTTGTAGGGGGATTGGGGGGTGAGAATTGAACCCAGGGTCTCTTAACTACTGAGCCACATTCTCAGCCCTTTTAAAAATAATATATTTAGAGACAGAGTCCCACTGAGTTTCTTAGAGCCTCACTAAGTTGCCAAGGCTGGCTTTGAACTTGGCAATGCTCCTGCCTCAGTCTCCCGAGCTGCTAAGATTATAGGTATGTTCCACTGTGCCCAACATCACTGAATTTCTAAAACATACAAAAGGACAATCTAAGCAGACAACAGAAATAACAGGAGAAGGAAGTTAAGAAACAATTCCACTTACAATAGTGTCAAAATATGTAAGGTACTTGGGAACAAACTTAACCTAGCCTCCATCTCCTTGATCTTGGACTTCTAGTGTCCAGAACTGATACAGAAAACTTTTACAGTTTAAAGTAATTCAGTCTATGGTACTTTGTTATGGTAGGTCTACCAACCTAATATACCAAGCCATAAAAAATCAACAAAATTAATAAAACACTGTGCAGCAAAGGAGGATTAAATTAAATATAAATATCATGGGAATAACCCGGAAGGATGGGGATGATGGTGAGAGTAGATGTCTATGTGAGACAGTGATGCATGTGACGTGAACTATTCATCCTGCAGAGAGGGAGATGTCAGACAATGCCTTCAATTCAAAATTGGTAGCATAACCTTATTGACAAGAACGGTATAAACACTAAATAAAAGTCAACTGAAAGAATTGAAAATAGTTGCTTGCAGGAGATGATACGAGGTAGAGGTAGGAGCTCTATTTCTCTGTTATTTTGGATATTAAATATCTGCCACAGGATCATGTTTAACTGGTGGTGCTACTGGGAACTGGTGAAACCTTTATGAGATGGCCTAGTAGGAAGAAGTTAGGTCATTGGGGGAATGCTCTGAAAGGGCATATTGGCACAGTGACACCTTCCTTTGTTTTCTGCTCCCCAACAGTGAGTGATGAGAAGTTTTACTTTACCACACCCTGCCCCCACCCCCTGAGTTTGTTTTACCACATGCCCCAAAGCCATAGAGTCTATTGACAAGGCATTGAAACCTCTGCAACTATAAGCCCAAGTAAGCCTTTTTTTCCTTGTAAGCTATTTGTCTCGGATATTTTCTCATCGCAAAACAAAGCAGAATACCACAGTGTCTATCTACTTATGTTTTTGTGGAACTACTACTTTAATCACTACCTTAATGGTGTGTCAGTTACACACATAAAACAAGCTATATGATACACAATATTTAGTGGGTCACTTGCTATGTGCTACAGCTGTAAATGTAACATGGCAGGGGAACTCAGATATCCCTCGTGGTTTGTGCAGCTTGATAAAGTCAAGACTAGAATTTGAAATCTAAATAGATGCATCCTAATTCAGTCTTCATTTTCTAAGTGACACCATCTCAACTGGAATTTTCAGAACCATGCAAGTACAAGGCTGGTCCTATCCTAATATCTACGAAAGGGCTGACAAGATTACGCCTGAAGTATTAGAGATTGCTGAGTTAACTACTGCTTCTCCCATGTAGGTGTGAACAGAGAGCCGTTAATTTTTAAATGAGAACCTTAAAGTGTATCCAAGTCTTCAGTTGAGTTTAAATGCAAATTTTAGGCTACCACAAGGCAATTAATTTATTTTAGTGCAAAGGATAAAAATAATAAGAACACATACCTTTACATTTTATAAGTTCATACTGAACTTTAATGAAACGCAAACTATGATCCTTCTGGACTGAACAGGAATACTTAAAGTTGGCATCATGTCACCCTGGAAAGAGCTATTGTTTTCAATTTGGTGCACACAATATATACCAAATCAATGAGTAATTTACTAGACTTTTTCTTAGTTGCAACATAGGAAGTATTAAAAATTGATTGAAATTTTATTTTCATTTCTGCATATGATTATGTGCATATGATCAATAGAAAAAATATACCAAAATACAACTAACAGGAAGTTATGGTAAAGCAACTCTGAAACTCTCTTTTCTTTATTTTCAAGGCTTAATGGCTCAGCTGAAGAAGGCAAGAAGTATCTGTAGTTCTTAGCAATCTGGGGCTCTCAGTGAAGTCTGGCCCAAGGCCAGGTTTACATTTTATACCCTGTCCACACACCATTCCCTTAGCACAAATGTAAGAGTGGCCTAATGAATCTTCAGCCTGACCATTCTGCAGGATTCTCCCCTTGCTTTTCTAAGATTTCTCCTTTGCCTCCTATTTACATGATACTCAAATATTCACTTAATTTGTTCATATCTTGCATGTGCTTAATTTTGATTGTTTCCAGGTCAAAGTAACAATACTAATGGAGAACTGAGGATGGATCAGTTCCTACAGGAAGTTGCTATGGGTCGGCCACCATGTCAAATACTAGAAAATAGTGATTATGAATGCAAATTACACAAGCAAATTAGAGCTAAAGAGCATCAGTGTGTGACCTGAGAGTATCACATCACATGAAACATTGGGGGAAGGCTACTGTATTAGCAGGGTGGCCAAGAGTCCAGTAAGATGTTAAAGTGAAGGCTGTTACACAGCTAAAAGACTCTGCTGTGGTTTGGACTTCCTCCTTCAGCTTGGAAATTTTCAACAATTAAACACAGGAGAACTTCATTTATGAGAGGTTTCACCATATTTCTTCATTTTTTACTTCTCAATATCTTATAAAAGAGTCACTGTTTGCCTTCTCATGTCATTCACACTCAGTAACCTTCTCAGCAATGAAAAGCTGATATTTCACCTGCTATACTGAATAATGTACATGAAGCTATGCAATCCATACTCAATATCATCTACTATATGCTAAAGCAGAATTTGCTGGGATTTCCCTCTGCCCCCACATTTCTGGCCTATTCTGACAGAAGGAAATGTATTCATTTGAGAAACCCGTCTTCTCCACTTCCTGTGGTAATAGGTGTTCTAATCACAGTACCCCACCTTGCTGGTCACAGAGGGGTTGGTACTTTGTCCAATCATGCTAAGCCATTCAGTAGTTGCAGTGATTGGCCCAGGATGATTGTGCCAGAACTGGATCCAATATAAAATGTCCTGAAGACCAGGATGTTTTGCACAAAGAGACTGAGGACAATCTCTGAGAGCCTGTGTGAGAGATGGAATGTTAGTTGCTGGGGTGGGGGAATAAAAAGAGAAGGGAAGAAAGAGTGTGAGGCTACTACGAAGGCAGTAATCATGCTTGAAAACTGCCAGGATCATTCTGCATTTGAACATCCAAGCTATGGTCATTAATAATTTTTCTTCATGATAAATTTTCCTTATGATGTGTATACATGTAAGTGTGTGTGCATTCTAGACAACATTTGTACATTTGTGAGAAGGAAAAAGTTAAATGTCAAAGATATAAAATTGATAGTAATAAGAAATGAAAGTAGGAAAGCGTAAAGATAAAAAATATGAAATAAAAAGAATATAACAAAGATCAGGGAGATTATTACTATAATCCAGATGACAGTATCATCATTAGCATTATTAATTGTGGGAGAATTCTGTGCGTGTGTATGTATGTGTGGTACTAGGGACTGGATCCAGCAGTGCTCTACCACAGAGCTAAATTACTGGCCCTTTTTAAATTTTTATTTTGAGGCAGGGTCTTCCTAAGTTTAGGTCTGAGTTGAACTTGTGATCTTCCTGTCAATCTCCCACCTATGTGCTACCCTGCCTGGTTGAGAAGTAACTATATAATTTACGGACTGTTTACAACATGTACATGAAGATAAACTTCTTTATGTAATATCTCATTTAATCCTTGTAATATCTATGTGAACTATCATTATTTTCACTTATCAACTGAGATTTAGCACTGTTGGTATTACGAGTTATGGGTGTGCTAACTACTTTTTGTGGGATATTTACAATACACAAACCCTGCTAAATTTCTCCATGCATTATTTCATTTATATAACATCTTTAAAGTATCATTACTTTTCACTTAACAGTTGAGGTTAAGGGTCATGACCAACCTTTGTAAATAGTAAATTCAGGATTAACATTTTAGTCCTTCTCTCTCCAGTACCCATGATCTAAACTGCCAATCATCATACTTCCGAGAATTTGAGGACTATAACTAAGGCAGTAAAATTCAGATTCTGTGAAGGAGAATACTTGCAGGATTTGCCACAAAGAAAGATTGAAGAGAATTCAAATTTTTTAATTAAAGGCATATTATAGTACAATTAAAAGAACACAGAAGAGAAGACTGGGCCAAGTAGAGATTTATATGTTATATATGTTATTTATATGTCATTATTTAGGGTATTCTTTTCATGTATAAAATGCATTTTCTTAACCTCTTCTGTGAGGTGTCTATCTTATGATGAGACAAAAATATTAACATGTGTTATTAGCTTTCTAAGTGGGATTTAAATCCACCCAAAAATAATGAGGAACAACATGAGCATGAGTAACGGAATCAACCTATGGGCAAGTTATTTGTAGGTATGTAGGCTTTGGAAATCGTTTTCCAAAACTGGCCAGTAGTTAAAAATGAGAGCCTTGTAATTGTATCCTCTGCTATTTGTTCCTTCCTTCTTCTCCTCTCCCCTGCTGCCCGCCTGGCCTGCACCAGGCCTTCCCCAATTCGTGTCTCTTAGACAATGAACTGAACTGTTCATTTCTTGAAAATTAACATTTTATAATAGGCTAAAAAAATCCCTCAAATTAATTCCTGTAAAATATCCTGAAATTTATCATCTTTTGAATTTTCAAAGTGAGGCCCTCCCAATCTAATCCCTCTCCCCATGAACTGCATAATTTACCTGTCTCAAGTTACCACAAAGAGAATGCATAGTCATTAACAGGTGATGGACACAGATGTCTAGGAAAATTTACCAAAGTAATCCCTATGAGGAAAAAAAGAGTGTGTTTCTAAGAAAAAACTTCCTTGTGTGTCCTTATAAATTCAGAGTATAATGTTTGAGAGTTTTATACAAGCTGTTTGATCTCTACCAAAAGCCACTAATGATTTAAAATGATGAAGGCATGTGCTTCTGGGATCCTATGAGTTTATTATTGCAAATCCAAGTACAAACCCATATGATTTTTCACCAGATAAGAATCTAAAATATTCAGCTGTGAGTTCAGCACTAGAAATATAGCACACCACAGGTGTCAGAAGCCTAAATCAAAAGCAGGTAACCCTCAAATCCTCAAAGTACAAAGAGACCTAGAGTCCTTCTGGCTAGTAATTTATTTATTTATTTATTTATTTATTTGGTAATGTTAGGGATGGAACTCCAGAGTTCACAAATACTGGGCAAATGCTCTTCCCCCAAGAAAAATCTCCAGAAGGGTAGTGAATCCTAAGCAGTCATCTTTATGTACTAGTGAGTTTCATGCAAAAAACAGAATAAAAACAACATCAAAAAAATTACTCTACCTCTAGTTTCATGCAAAAATCAAAACATCACTACCAACAAAAACAAAACAAAAATCTCCAGCTCAAACCAATTACACCAAATGCTGGTGAGGGTGTGGCTTGGGTACTTTCCTTGGTATACTGAAAAAATCCCCACGTGATTCTCAAGTGTCTGTCAAAAACACTAGCTCTTAGAACAGAAATTGCCATTCTCCCTGAGCAGGCAAGACTAGCATACCAACCAAGATCCCCTGGTGAGACAATCCCACACGCCCACTTGGGCATCATCATCATTGTTTAAAAAAGTCTTTACCATAGGAAACAGTTTCACATTGCTTAGCTCTTGCTGTGGCTGGCAGTGGATAGAAAATGCCTAGTGGGAGCAGTGTTTTCTCACTCTGGACAACTTGCTGATGAGGTTTATCTCAGCCCCTACACTCCGAGAGAGTACTTAGTGTTCAAAAGACTTGTGAATGGGATCCATGAAGCAATCCACATGCAAAATACAACTGTGAAGAAAAATGGCATTTTTTCACACTTTCAAATGAATTCGCTTCTGAATGTCATATGAACCCAAACCAAATTTTCTGCTATCCTCTCCCTCATGGCCACAAATGTGGTTGATGTGGAAATATGACTGGTAAACAGATGCTGCCTTCTCTATTCTTCCTTGTAATTTATATCCACATAGATTTTGTTACTGTCAATTTTTTAACAAATTGTACATTTCTCACAGAATTTTAAAATTTCCCACTATATGTAAGTAAACTGATATCAATATGAGTAGTAATTAAGTTACTCAATGATATGTCGAAGTAACTGAATTCTTTTAAATTTCTGTTTTCCTCCCCACATTTGGAATTAATTCAAATATCCTCATAGTTCAAAGAGTTGCAATATTTTTAAACGAGTGTTAATATATAAATTCTTATATTTTATGTTATCATATACAAAATGTTCTATCAAATGAAAGAACAGTAGATACAATTCAATGGCAACATTTTTCCAGACACCTATTATAATTAAACTCATGAATTCTCTAATCTATCGTGAATTCTTAAATTATTCTTGTCGCTACACATTAATGTAATTAGAATATCTATAAGTATGTCAGAACACTGAATATATATAATATATATGCAAATTCATGTAATTATTATATATCTTTTGTCTCGTATCTTATCTCCAAAATTAGAGTCTCAATTACTTATCATTTTCAAGTTTTGAATTGTACCACTATACAAAATATTGGCAAAATTTGTATGAGTATTCAGTAGACTAAATTAGTTGCATGGACTCAAATATAAAATAATAAATAAATGTTTTAGTAAATGTGGAAAGGGCTGAAAAATTATACCTCCCCCAGCATCTGTGCTGCTAGGAAGCTTTTCTTAGCAGTGTGAATTTCAGTGATGGACCACCCATAAAATACTTTTATGATATTTACTTACTACTCTACTATGTGTGAATACATTTATTACCCAATATGCTTTCAGATCTTCAACTGAAATTCAATGCCATCCACAAGTAAGGTCAATTATAGGAAGGGTAATGTCTCTTTGTCCCAATATGATCATAGTCTATTCAGAATAATGAAGGTGTATCCAGTATCAGTTTAAAAAGGAGTTTATAAACACAAGTTCAGTATCCTTCACTCAAAATGCATGTGGCTAGAAGAGTTTCTGGTCTTTGAATTTGGGGGTATTTGCACATATACGTGAGATTTTTTGAGGATGAGATGCAACTGTAAAGATGAAGTTCACTTATGTTTCACATATACCATCTACACATAGTCTGAAGGTAATTTTGTACAATACTTTTAGTGCATCTGCATTTAATGACAATCTGCTACATGAGGTCAGGTATGAAATATTCTACTCAGGCTATCATAGCAGCACTCAAAAAGTTTTGGGTTTTGGCACATTTGAATTTTTTTATTTTTGGATCAGGGATGCTCAACCTGTACCATGGAAATCCTCTATTTCATTTTCTTTTTTCTAGGAATTACTACCATATTATGTTAAGAATAGGATGAGGGCTAGGGTTGTGACTCAGTGGTATGGCGCTTGCCTGGCATGTGTGAGGTACTGGGTTTAATTCTCAGCACAGTAAATAAATAAATAAATAAATAAATAAATAAATAAATAGATAGATAAATAAATAATCCATTGACAACTTAAAAAAATAAGATGAAATTGCTGTGGCAGGATTTAGAAAAATAATTATAACTGTGGAGGTTATTGATATTTTGTGATAATTTCTTTTATGATGAAAATTTGTTCTGGGTATTGCATAACTTCTAAGGTAAGGTGAATGTCAAGACAATACACAGATAGCTCGAGATCCCATTAGCCAACTCATCTCCTTTGCTGTATTATCAATATAACTACCTAAGGGCCTGTGGGAATTAATAGAATATATTAATGTTACCTGAAGAGAGGCATTAAAGGAGGTGGGGGATAGACCCATACTGACTGACTGTCAAGGTCTTAGTTTTGAGTTCTATTACAAATATAGTTGATTATTCTGTTAATCTTTGAATTTTCTTTTTATCATTTTTTTCTTCTAAAAATTACCATTTAAGAAACCCCAGATAAATGGAATCATTATTAGAAATGAATGCTACTTTTTGTATTAGTGTAAGATATTTGATCACACAAAAGCAAGCTCTTGCTTCTTAGTCATTATTTAAATCTCACCATCAAATATTAAGGTATTTATTCTACTTTTTTAATAATTGTGAGACTCAAATGTGATAGAATTTAAAACATTCAAATGAAATGGTCATTTGTCATTAATAAAATGTCTTTCTCAGACAGTGTATCATAATAAAAGAGTTGTATAGAGTACGTGAAGGTGAAATTCTTGAATACTCAATTGATAATGGGGACAAAAAGGCAAATTTCAATAATGTCACAATTTTGCCTGGGGATTTTCTGTAAGAGTTGATGTTAATATTACAGTAAAATGGAATATACTATAAAATGGAGAAGAGATTACTAAAAAAAATGATGGCTGAATCAAAGGATTGGGGGAAAAAATCATAAATCTTATGAACATCTTTCATCTAAGATAAAATGAAATCAAAATGAAAAAAACAAAATGTTTGTTTTCATTTACCAAATAACTATATTCTAAAAGTTCTCTAACAAACATGCTGAAGTCTTTTAAAGAATGAAGCCAATTCCACATAACTGAATGACAAAAGTTAAAAAAAATTAAATGTGTATTATTTATTCAAACAATCACTGATTTTACAATAATATAATTAAAGAGAATGATTCCTAAAAATAAACTATTTCTGATAATCCAATGGTCATGCAATTAGCATAATACTCAAAATTCTATCTTTGCAAAGTAATCTTTGTGAATGGAATATATTTTATGACCAGAACTTATATTTATTTTAGAAGTATCACATGTAATGAGTTTTACTTATTTTCTTATTGATTATAGTGGCTTGGAAAGTGTCCCAAAGATATATGTCCACTTATTAACCCCCCTTGTCTATGAAAATGACCCTTGGAAATAGAGTCTTTGCAGATATAATTAAGACTTGTAGATCAGATCAACTTGAATTTGGGGCAGGCTCCAAACGTAGTCACTGGTATGTATACTGAGAGAATGGTTTGAGACACAGATTTGTGATAAACACCAGATCAGAGTTTTGGGTTCACTTTCTAATTTTTATTTGATTACCAATAGAGTGGAAGTTTCTATCATTCTCTCATGTACACACATTTGACCAGTACCTGAATGGAAACAACTACCCAAAGAGGGTATCTTAAACTATTTGTCAATGTGCAAGTTAAAAAACCAAGTAGATAAGTTATCAGAATTAATGAACATACTATTAAGGTCCATGATTACAAGGCCCAATGTACATACACAAGTCCACATAAATTACTTTTATCTGTACCATTCATGTGCAGTAGAAAAAGAAATTAAGAATTTAAAATTCTAACAGACATATCTTACAGCACAACATATTTTTTAAAGGTTTGGAGTAATTTTAAACAAAAACAAAATAAAAGGAATTTTATGAATTTTGAAAGTATTTCCAAGTTGAAAAGGTCTCAATTATACCACTTTGATTTGTGGATGTAACACAATGCCAATAATCTCAACATGTGCATTATTGAGAAAGGAAAGAAATAATTTTTCAAAATAATTCTAAAATTTATATAGAAATATAAAGAGTCAGTAAAAGACAAGACAGGTCTTGGGAAGACAAGAGGGATGAAGCCATAATTCTACTGGTTATCAAGACAAAGTGCAAAGCTACTCTAAGACAGTTTGGTAATTGTTTAATTGTCATACAGATCAATGGAACATTATAGAAAAATTCAGATGGGTGTACATGTGTATGTATAGTTGATTCATGGCAAACATGGGATTGAGAGGAGAAAAGAAAAGACAGTTACTTGAATAAACAATTTGGCTCAATTGCAACTTCATATGGAAATCCAAAGGGAAATTCAACTCATACTTTACGCACAATAGCAAATTCGAAGTGGATTACAGACCTCAATAACAGGACATGATTTCAAAAAATGATAATATAATATTTTTGTCTTATTGTGGAAGAGGGAAATGGTTGTTAAATGTTAAGCATCAACTAAACACAGATTTCTACATTAAACTGAAACATTAAAATGAAAGCTCACTCATCAGAAGATATGTCACGAGAGAAAAACGCAAATTATAGTATGGGAGAAGATGTCAAGAATATATATAATGCTACTGCATAGCTAAATATATCTGACAGTCCAAAATAAAAGAGCAAGTGACTTGAGTGATATCACAAAAGGAATATTCAAATGTTTAATGACACATTAAAATGTGCTTATCATCATTAGCAATCAGGGAATTCACAATTTAAAATCACAAGATGCCACCACTGTGCCCCCATCTGAGTGACTAAAATAAGCTGACAAATCCTCGTGTTGGAGAGTATGGGAAACACCTGGAACTCATTCTGTTGGAGGTACTGTATATTTATAGAGCCATTTTTGAAAGCAGTGGAATTTATTTTCTAATGATGAACAAATATACAATCATGTGATCTAATAGATGTCTAAACAAAATATATACACGTCTTAAAAACACACACAAATTTTCATAAGATATTTGTACAAAGATGAGCAGCTTTACCTGCAATAAACCAATGTGGGAGAAAACTTTAATGCCCATCATTAACGATTTCTTTGCATTTTAGAGTACACTGTAAGCAAATAACTGAAACATAGCTCCATGTCATACATAACAGCGGGGTACCAGCAACTTGTCAATTCTTCACTTGCATGGTTGATACGATTGTATTCACTGTGATAGTGCACTAAGAAATTTTTTCATTGACACTTTTCATGTGTTCTAATTAAATAAAAAATAAAATACTTGAAAATATGTAAGATAAAGGTAATCAGGTACCATTTGCTTAATATCACAAAGGACAATATTTTTATTAGTGCATTATCATTATACATAATAGTGGAATTTATTTTGATATACTCAAAGATGCATAATACTCATAGATGCATAGATGGATACTTTCCTCCATTTCAATCCTGTGTACTTCCTCCTTCCTTCCCTTCTTCTTACTCACAAAATGTATTTGAAGGCATATACCATTACTACAAAGAAATGGTATACTTGCATTCATCTGTGTTGTATTTAAAATGTTTATTAAATCTTTAATTAGAAATGTTTGCAACTTCTGGCAGAAGCTAGTATAGAAACTCAACAGAAGAAAAGTTTCAAGCATAAAGCAAGCCTCCAGAGCCAGCACAGAATAATCATTCACATAGCCACAGATGTAATCAGATAGGTGGAAATTGTCGATATCGAGACAGAAGAATTGCAGAGCCCATGGAGTTCTGGTTGTTAAAGAAGAAAATGTGGTATATATACAAAATGGAATATTACTCAGCCATAAAGAAGAATGGCTTTATGACATTTGTTGGCAAAAAAATGGATCTATTATGCTAAGTGTCATAAGCAAATCCCAGAAAACCAAAGGTCGAATGTTTTCTCTGATATGTGGATGCTAACCCACAATAAGTAGGGAGAGGATAAATGCAAGTTTAGTGGAGTAGACAAAGGGGAATAAAGGAAGGGAGATAGGAAAAGGAAAGACAGTGGAATGAATCTAATATAATTGATTCATTATATACATATATTAATATATATACATATATAATATACCACAGTCTATTACCATACACCATCATGTATATCCTCAAGACAGTAATTTTAAAAATTACTATGGGTAAATGGCAGAAAAATCAACAGAGATAAGGGAGCAGAAGGTGAGAAGGAAGGGGAAAAAGAGATACTAAAAACTGAATTAGAACAAGATATATTCCATGCTTTATAATTATGTCCAAATGAATTCTATTGTCATATTTAACTAAAAAGAACCAATAAAATTTAAAAAAATAACAAAAAAAGCGCCAAACAGGTGAACTTACACAACCTCCACCTTCTTTGTTAGTATAAGTTAGCATTCATAAAAGTAAGGTTAAAGATCAAAAGTCCAAAGGTTGCTCATCCCCCATTTCCCTAACATTCCCATTTAGGCAATTTTAAAGACATTTTCTAGATTTCTATTTGGAGGGCAATTTGATGTAATGTCTACCACAACTCTACTGTGCTGAGACCAGACGTTCTTATTATTACTCTCCAGTATCACCACTGGTATAAGGCCGGGAACATTTGCCATGGCTAGCATCTTTCTGTATCCTTCCCCACCTGAAGGCTTTCATTGTTGGACCTGAAGCTCCTCAGAAGCCTGATGCCCTATTAGATATGTCATTCTCCTCCCACATGTCCCCAGGGAAGCTTTTTGTTCTGCTTATTGTGTTAAAGAGGAAGGAGAAATCTTGGGGTGTGAAGAGCACTTGTGTTCTAATACTACATCTCTTCCATATATACATGGCTTTGTTCCCATTTGGACTGAGGTTAAAACCCTGAGTTGGAAGACAAGGGTGTGAAGTGGCCTCTTACTACTTCTGTCAACAGTGACTTTAGGAGGTGAGGCCTCATTAGTGCTTCTTCCGTTGGATTCTCCAGCATTACGTTAAATGCAATTCCTTCTGGCAACTGATTAAAAAGATTTCATAAACACTTTGGACTTTTGATCTCTAACCTTACTTTTATGAATACTAACTTACTGCTTCTGAAATTCTATTTCATATCTCCTCATTGAAACTGTCCTGGACTTCAGTTTTGCCAAGTGTCAATGCATCAGGCTCAGCATAGGCCTTTTGTTTGCCTCACATCTGACTCCTCTCCAAGAAGGGGAATCAGCACAATTCAATGTAACTAACAGATTATGTAAGAGAGAACAAATGCTAAGGTGAAAAGATGAGCTGTATTGACTTTAAATCGAAGAAAGTGGACGCTTTGTTCTTTTGATCCATTTTTGATTATCACACATGTGCAACAAATAGAAAAAACTTCATCAATCTCCGAGATGAAGGAAAGGTGCTCACATCTACAGGATGTCTGACTGGGCACCTGTGGTCTGAGGAAGTGGTGAAATCAGGTGTAAGTCCATCTCTACTGCCAAATAGCTGCATGACCCTGGGCTTGCAGCACACCTTGCCAGAACAGCCTGCCTTTAACACTAACCAACCTCCAGATGTAAGGCAAACAGACTTGGTTTGAGAGCTCTGAATAAGAGGCATGGGATGATTTTCAAAAGCACGTAGTATAAAACATTATTAATTATAAACTTCATACTTAAACTTTCTAAACAGCATAAAAGCATACTGTCAATTGTTCCATAGGTAAATTATCAAATACACATAAGAATCAGACTAAATTATTAGTGCATATCAATTGGTCTTTCTGTTCATCATCTGGCAACACCCTTTCTCTTAACAACCTGTTGAAAATCTTTCCACAGCATTGTCCCTTAGTCCCAAGGGCTACCCTTAGCGCTGACTTCATGTTACATTTTTGACTTAGCTGCATAAATTCTTTAGTGAATGAGCTTGTGACTAAATTACAGGCAAAGCAACATAACTTAGGATGGGATTATAAGCCAAGGCTCTTCCTTTTTCCCTAAATACATGTGAGCAGGAAACAATGTTATTCCAGAAGCAACTGGAGACTCTTAAAGCCAGGCAGGAAAGTAGAGCTTACCCAGAGGAAGCAAGGATGGATTATGGGGTACAACATGAATTCTGAAGTTGTGCCTATAAAGTTGAAAACAATATCTAATGGAACTTATGGGAGTATGAATGATAGGAATATCAAATAAGTTTTCTGAATGCCAGTAATGCATAATGTATATCATCTATCTACACCTATACATACTTTTAGATATCTAGATACCTAGATAGAAGATCCAGCAATTAAATGCAGCACTATCATTTAAATTCCCAAAACTGTTTTGAGTTCTGAACCTAGATATGTGAAATTTATTGCTCTCTCTCTCTGTGTCTCTGTCTCTGTCTCTCTCTCTCTCTCTCTCTCTCTCTCTATATATATATATATATATATATATGTATGTATGTATGTATTCAGTACTGAAGATCAGCTTTATTGTGATGACAGAATTTAAACAGTGTTTCCCACTTAGGGAATACTCTTCAAGAAGAAGAATCCTAAAAATAAATGGGATGAGAAAACTTGTGTTTTAGTAAATGGATTCTTTTCACTTAAATAAATGCAATGTCCTCTCCTATGGTATACAACAAAAAGTGCACATACGAATTTAAAGAAAAGAAGCTCCAAAAAAATGATCTGAAGTACTGAAAATGCATTTGCAATTTTTATGTATAAATAGGTAAACTTGAAACTATTTAGTGAGATACTCAGTATACGTACTGATCTTCATCATAATTCTATTTATGGAAGTTAGGCAAGAACTGCCAGTCATGCATGCAGTGGCATGGGTTCCTGGTGTGATACCTCTCTGTGAATTTGTTCACTCTCTCCTGGCTGAAACATAATTGGTTGGGAGTAACAATGTCAGCTAAGTCACTGCAACTTTTTTCATGACAGCTTGTTGAGTCTCAGTAACGCTGTGGAGATAAAGAACCATCTTATCAATGGAGCCACTGGATGAACACATTATTTCATGAATGCTTAAGCTTGCTCTCACTAAAAAATAAAAATGTACAGGCAATGTCAGGAAAGATCTGGAATGAATTCTGAGAACCACAACCTTCTCTGTCCAAACTAACCACCAGCCTCAGGTAAACCTCCAGCTTCCAGCAATTCAACACTCACTTCTCAGAGAGCAAGGTTGCAACTGTCAGGCCTATTGCAGGCTGTTCTCAGAGTCGGAAGTCAATACTCTGAAGAGAGGTTTATATTTTAGATACTGTGTGTCAATGGTTTCTGTCAACATTGTTATTTGCCAAGAAAATCTGTCAGGTAGCTATGATAATGTGACAGCTGTGAGCATCATCTCATGTATCAAAAAGCACGTGTGGACCAAATGGTGAGATCAGACCTCTCAGAGAATACAGAAGAAAAACAAACAAGGAAATTCTACTGCCTGTAGGATTTAGTTTTCTTTCAAAAATAAGAGCATCATCAATATTATTCAATTATTCAAAGGAGAGTAGCAAGTATGACAAAGAAAGGCCTTATGTGACCAAAAGCCTGCCATCCCTCCTTCTAGTTGTAAATGGATGTTTCTTCTAATCTCTGAGCGTGTGAAAGTGTTTGCAATGATGCTTTTGTAGTGTATTAAAATAAAACACACACACACACACACAGAGGAATGAAGAGCATCTATTAAAGCCACTGCCTGCAATTTCAGGTAGGGCTACATAATATCACTGAAAGAAAACTCACTGTGGGCAGCAAGAGGCTAACTTTCACACTTTGAAGAAACCTGGAAAAGGAAATGATACAATTGGCACTCTGACCTTTTTCTCTGTTGTCACTCGACTTTCCTCTTTTCTTCAGTCATAGTTACATAACACAAGCCATAATCCCAGTACTACCTCTTCACGCTAGCCATCTGAGCTCAGATGAAAGGTAAAGTGAAGACTGCTTCATTTTTTTTCAGAGAACAAAATGGTTTTCCAGCAACTGAAGAACTGCGTTGACATTGTATAGGTCATAACATGGAAGAGGGGCTTGAAAGTATCAACAAATGGATGGTCTTGCCTGGTGTGTCCTCCTTATGAAAGACAATCCATGGTGCTGGGCAAATCAGTGGACTGAGCAACATCCTGGCTTTGAGTAAAAATGAAAGGCAATATGGCAACTGAGTGAGTACTGGCAGTGTCTGAAAGCTACCAAGGAACTCTCAGAATTCTCCTTGTCATGTGCCACCATGTTTCACACATTCCTACCAGTCTATTCCTGAAACTGGCCTCCATTCCCAACTGGATTAACAAGATACAGAAAAAAATGGTGAGATAGAACATGTGCCTAATTTCTCCCTTCTTAACTAATGCACACTAAATATTTTGAGTTTTTGAAATAAAATTGCCAGGGGTTGAATGGTGGCCCCCAAATGGTATGCCCATGTCATAAGTCCTAGAAGCTCAATGTTCCTTTATTTGCAATAGTCTTAAAGATATAAACAGGAACTCTGAGATTAAGAGAGCATTCCAAATATATAGGTGAGACATAAGTCTAATGATCAATGTTTCTCTAAGAAAATGTCAGGGAAAAAAAAAGGAGGCAATGTGACCTCAGTGTCAGAGACTGGGAAAATGCACCCACAATCCAAGATACATGTGGAGCCACCAGAAGCTGGAGGAGACAGGGAAGTAGTTCACACCTACAGCCTTCAGAGAAAGCCTAGTATTGCCAATGGACTGATTTTAGGTTTCTAGTTGCCAGAATCATGAGGGAATACATTTCTGAAATTTTTAAGGTGCCAAATCTATGTTACTTTGGTACAGCAGCCTATGGAAATTAACATAGATACAGATTTTTATTGTTAGAATGCTGTTGAGATTTGTGTACTGAGTTCACATAATATTGAAAACTTGTTTTACTTTTGAAACATTTTATCTCTAACTTTTGTAAGGTTTTCTAGTTCATAGTCATGCCACTTTCATATGCAAAGACATTGCATCTTTCGTTTCAATCGCATAAGTTTTATTTCCTTTTCTCATGTTATTTGGTTGGCCAGGGGATTGCAAGAAATGGCATAGAGCATCAATAGCGAGGGCATTAATGACATTGCCCATCCCTGTCTTGTTGCTGATATTGACAGGAACTATTCTAACACCAGTCCAGTGCAAAAGATTCACACTAAAGTCTCTGAAAGACACACTATAAGTCTTTTGTGTGTCTTACACAAAAGGAAATTCCTTTTCTCCCTAATCAAGAGTTCCATGGATTCTGAATTTGTACTGTTGAGTTTATGTCGTTTTCTTTATTGTTATGATCATTTACAACTACATTTTTATAATATTGTTCATTCATCTCTGTATTTTTTCTAATAAACTCTATTAACTATTTCATATTTTCTTTGAAGGACGATATCAAGTCTGTTAACACCTTATAAAGGGCTTTTGTGTTTTCATTTTTCTTCAGGCAAGATTAGATTGGCTTGCAAATTTTTTCTTCCCTTTTCTCCCTCTCTTCCTACCTTTTTCTATATCCTTGTCTGTTTTTTATATCAAATTTTGAGTTTGATTTAAATAATCTTTTTTTGCTGGGCATGATGGTACACACCTGTAATCCCAGTAATTTGGGAGGCTGAGACAGGAGAATCTCGAATTCAAAGCCAGCTTCAGCAATAATGAGGCACTAAGCAACTGTGAGACCCTGTTTCTACAGAAAACACAAAACACGGCTGGGGATGTGGCTCAGTGGTTGAGCAGCCTTAGTTCAATTTCCAGTACAAAAAATAGAAATAAATAATCTTTTCTTAAGAGTCTACAAAACTTTTCAGCAATTATATGATTCTGACACTTTTCTGTCTGGGATCATTTTGTCTTTTCACATACTTGAAGACTGCTTTTACTTGACTAAATTTTGATAAGATACGTTGTGTAAAATTTTATGTGTATAAATCAGTCACCATCAGTTTCTTTCTGTTTTTATCTTTTAACTATTCTATATAAAATTAGTCAGTTTGTGTGTAAAAATATTCAGTTATTTTAAAAAGTAGCTTAGTAATGGTTTGTTTTATGCTTATTATCCTTTAAATAAGTTTGGCTTAATGATCTTCTCTATTGTACGTTATTTTTTTCATTTGTTATTTTCTTACCTTTGTTATTACTTGGCAGCTACTTAAAGTATATGTTATTTTATTTATAACTTTTACTTTGCTTATTAGCTTTTGCACTTTCTCCTTTATCCAAATAAATCTTCCCAAGACTATAAATCTCCCTCAATTACTGCATTTTCTGTGTCACGGTTTGGTGTGCAATATTTGTATCATTCTGTTCTGAAAATTTACACATTTACTTTTTTCAGTCTCTGAGCTATTAGGCAGCTTTTGTCAGATTAGTTGTGTTTGCCTGCCTAATTAGCACGTGGAAGAAGCATACTGAAATACCCAGTTTAGGAGACTTTTCATTTTGCCCATAGTTACACCACTACTGGCTGGGTAGTCTGCTAGATGCATCTTAGTTTAGAAATCTTCTATTGTCATGAGAAATTACCAATTTTATCATATATAATAAAATTCTCAAGTCCCAATCAGGAAGTTTCCAGGACTCTATCCCTCTCCTATGACCTAGACCCATGTGAGGACAGTCTATTTAAACTCTTTACTAATAATAACTCATATAAGAGCTGCTGGACAGGAAATCAGATTTCTCATAAAAACTGCTTAACATTATTAGTTTGCAACAAAGTGGAAACCATGTAGACATCTGCAGTAATGATAAGGCTGTGCATATTCTATGATGAACAAAAGACTCTTCTGAACTCTTCTCTAGTTCATGTGCGTTTGATAGGCAACCTAGAGTGGAACGTCTTTGGAACATCATTCTATCAGTGATCATCTTCCAATGGGTTCATCCAGTCCATTATGTTTCCTTTAAATATTGAACTTTTTTTATCTTATCATATCTATTCTTTTTATTTGTTGTGTTTTTGTATAAGTTTCTCCCTCTATCCCTGCTTTGGAGGATTATTTGTACTCTTCATAATTTTTTTTATTTGTAATTGACATATTCTTTTAGTAATTATTTGGAGTTTCACTTTTAACCTCAGTTTAAAATTTACAAAATTCTGCATCTTAACTTTTACTGTTAAACATCAGAGTACCTGACAGTATGTTATCTCTTAGTGCTATTTTTTGATTCATACATTCTTCAACAAGCTTACTGCCACTGATTAATCATTTATCAATGATGAAGCCACACTTCTTTCTTGTATATGTTCATTTACAAAATGATCTATTCTGTCATATGTATTCTTTCTTGCATTTCATACTTTCCTGAAGAATTGTCTTCCATCTTTATAAAGTTTAAACTTTTATAACTACTTTAAGGTGTCATGATGTTAAATTTGTGTTTATCTTCACGTATCTTTATCTGGTCTTTTTTCTTGAAACTCAATTCTTTAACATCGCTGGTTTTATCACTAATCCCTCATCACTATGAATCTATGATTCCACTGCCTCTCTGGTTTGTATATATGCATTTTTTTAAAGATCTGTGGTTTTTCTCATAGTTGTTCCTGTTTAGTTTTATTCCGAATGTTTAAAAAATTCTCTATTTTTATGTCCATTAGGTTCTTTTTTTAATCCTACATGGTATACATCATGCTTACTTAGAGGCCTGAAAGATTCTCAGACACTACCTGTTCTAATAGAATCTTTGTTCTTTTTCTCCTCTCTATTCACAGGATTCTGATGAGGTTCCTCTTAGACCTTTATTCTATCATCTATAATTTTCATACTTTGCAAATTTTCCTTTTTCTTTCCATGGCTAGATTCTAAGAAATTCCTTCATATCTATCCTTAATTTCTCTAAAATCCAGTTCAACTGTAACCAATCTGTTATCTACCCTATTTGTTATTTTCAGTGCTTTTGGTATCCATTCTTAAATGTTGCATATTATTAATTTTCCCATATCCACAGTTTCATTTTCTGATGATCTGTATTATCATCTCATTTTGAGATTCTATTACTTTCATGTCAAAAAGCATTATATATAAAAGTATATTGTGTTTTGTATTTTTTCCATTATCCTAATTACTTTTGGATAGAATCTTGTGGTTTAATTATCTGTTAATTACCATTCACAGAAATTGTTCCTTCGTGTATTTGGTGGTGTTAGGTTGTGATGTTATCTTTGACCTTGAGAGGAATTATATGGGCCTATAACGGAAGGGTTTCTTCCAGCCACATTTTACATTGCTTGACTGGAGAAGCCAAAGTCTACTATTATCTTGGTGCCCCTTGAGTATATCTGCCTCATGGATCCATCTTAATGGTCCCAGTTTTCTACAGGACACGGAGTTTCCTAAAATCAGTCCTGCTTTAGACAATTTTATTTACATTAATCCTATCACGGGATCATTTATATTATTTGGTTACACGGGTGCCAAGGAGAGGGTCCATTGTTTCTACTTCCTTGTGCACAAGCTGCAATACATTGATAATATACATTGTCACCTTCAACCTCAGCTGAGATCTAGATGTCCCGTGATGAAGTATTTTATGATTTAGTCTGTTTTATTTGGAAAAAACCATGGCTACTTTTCTACTATTATTTCACTTAACTAAATGAGAAGAAATTTGATTTGATACGCCGCAGCTCAAAACGAGCAATGTAATTTGACTAGTATGTTTCTACACCTATATTTTAATATGTATAAAAAGTTTATATCCCTTAAGTTCAATATTATGACATTATTCACTATGTTATGACAGGCCTATTTTCTTAGAATGAAAGGAGAAAAAAAAGAATATGGCACTTTCAGAACTTGGGACTCAAACCCATATTATTCCAAGGACAAAACAGGTCATGTCAGTGGGGAAATGGGTCCAGTATACAGCTATCAGGGTATGTCTTCTCCACTATAGAGGATCCAGAGCACCATTTCACTTCAGTGATGCTCAGAGTTTGCAATACTTATTTTTAAAGGTCTTGTTTGAAGACGTACTTGATTTATAATTTTGTTTTCATAAGTGAAACTATGTATATGCATTAAAAGCTCATTTTGTTTGTTTGAAAAACATTTCATTGATCAAAGAAAACTAGAAATTTACTTACATTACAGTCTAACATGATTTACATATAATTTAAAGGTTTAGAACTTCAAGGATTCTTAGAAATTATCTCTGTAATATATACATTTCACATCTATTACAGTGACATAAAGTTCAGATATGTTGATAAAATTGCAAGTGATACTTCCATTGAGTCAACATCCTTCCTAGTATGAGAGAAGACTGACACGTAATTCTCTCAGAATTCTAGGATCTACCCTAATAAACTAAGTGCCCTTTAATATAACTGCATAAAATCACTACTACTACAGTGTTCTTAAAATCTTCAGTAGGGCTGTGTACCATAAGTATTAGATTACGTGTACAGAGTGATAGTATGTAACTTTGTACACTAATACTACTACTAGAATATCACATGCTGCTGACTGACAAGTCTAAGGGGAATGAGTTTCATTACTAATGACCCTCTGGGGACACCATAATTTGTTTGCAGGAGCTAGTTTCATGTCATGATTTTTATCAGATAGGAAGACCAAGACTTGTGTTAAGGTACATCTAAATCCTCCATTGAAATCTCAAATACATACCCAGTCACACTCCTCTGTGTACATCGATCTCTATGAATTGCAATTTGTCTTTAATGAGACTTGAATGGAATCCTTTCAGCATTGCCTAATTGAATATTCATTAATGTAACAAGACATTTGCTAAGCAATCGGTAAGATACACTACTAGTGAGGATTCACAGGGACACATCCCAGATGTCATAATTTTGGGGTTTAGTTTTTATGTGAAGAGATTGTGTCTCTTCACTAGGTCATATAAACGACATGGGTTTTAAGGTTCTTATATAAGACGGAGATAATAATGACATTTATACCTTCATGACTTAAACCATGCTTCAAATGTAGAAAACAATCAAAAAATGTTAGCTACCATGATGAAAAATTACTAATTGATATTTTCTCATTTTATTATTATAATATAATATCATGGAGTGGGTACTATTATTAGTGCATTTTAGAGGCAAAGGACAAAGAATAGAGAACAGATAATTTTGCCATTGTCCCACTGATATGTAGCAGGAGTGGGTTTAAACCATGTCTAATCTCAGAGCCCAAACATTTTTTTTTTTAATACTATAACCTCCAGTTGCAAAACCCTGATGTGTAAGATAATATTTAAATGCCAAATGTCTCCAATAAGTTATGAGTGACATCAAATGACATCAAAAAGGGAACATGTCAATAAACAAAGCCTTCAAAGAGGAGATGAAATTTCCTTCAAAAGAAAACAAAGTATTTGGTGTAATAATAAGAGGAAAAAAGGTGCCTTTAATTCTATGTAGTTAACATGACTTGGTCAAGACAGAAAACCACAAAGCAGAAAATATGATATGTTAGGTGTCATTTTGCAGAAATGACCTTGGCAGTGCTGCCCGTTTGGGAGATGCTGTGCTCTTCTGGAACTTCAACTCTCCCTATCCAGGAGTGGACTTTGTTTTTTTCTTCTGGAAACTGTCCTTTGTGATTGCTTTAATGAATGAAATCAAAAGATAAGGAACACTGTGAGCAGCTTTTCTTTCATATGCTCATTACATGGTGTGCTTAGGGTTCCAGAGAGTCAGAACCAGCAGAATGCATGCACACAGAAAGGAAAGAATTAAAATTCTGTCTCACATGGCCATGGAGGCTGGCAAATGTGAAGTCAGGAGTCTGGAGACCCAAAGAGTGCCTATCCTCGTCCTGAGTCCCTAGGGGCTGTGGAAACAATTTCTCCTTCCTGTTAACTCAGTGGAAGAGGCCCACCAACATTAAGGAGTATCTTCTCAGTCCACTAATTTCAATGGTAATCACATATTAAAAATATCCAAAAACATCTAAAGCAGTGTTTGACCAAATAGGTGGGAACCATGGCCTGGCCAAGTTGACATATTAAATCATCACCACATCTGAGTTGGCCTGTATGTTAACAGGACTTATGGTGAAAATCAACAAGGGACTCACATCAATGACAGAATCTGGCAGAATCCAAATTGCTAATTTTCTTTGTTCATCAGGGCTTCATGTACAGTCATGTATCACATAGCAACAAAAGTGAGTTCTAAGAAATGTATTTTAAGGTGATCTTGTCACTGTGTGAACATCACATAGTGTATTTTCAAAGACTCAGATGGGCAAATGTGCTGGCACATGTCTATAATCCCAGTGAATCCAGAGGCTGAGGCAGGAGGACTCCAAGTTAGAGGTTAGCTTCAGCAATTTAGTGAGAAACTCAGTAACTTAGCAGGAAGACTCTGCCTTAAGAAAAAAAATATTGGACTGAGGATATAGCTGCGAGATAAAGCAACCCCAGTTCAATTCCAAGTACCTCAAACACACAAAAAGCCTAGATGGTATGGATCAGTTGCTCAGTGTAGACTGAGACAATCAAGAGACTCAGTAAATACAAAATATATGAAGCTGCTGACTATGTAACACAGCACTTTTACAGTCAACTCTCTTTTCAAGAAAGTGCAAGTACCCTCTAAAATAAATAGTAAGTATATAAACCAAATGCAGTCATTTATTATCATTATCAAGTATTATATGCTGAACACAATTGTATGTTATATAAGAGTGAGTTTTCTCACACTGGTATCAACACAAACATATGAGAAATGGATTGAGCTGCAGAGTCACCATGGCTACTAGATCATGGAGTGAAAGGCATTTTCAATTTTATTATAATCTTGTACAACCACCACCATGTATGTGGTCTACCACTGATCAGAATATCTTTGAAAGAACTATTTCATTTTTACCTGTTTCCAAAACCTTACAATTTGAGAATACTACTACACTTTAAAGATGATTAAGATTTATAAAGATTTATAAAACTTTATAAAAAACTCCATTCAATAAAATAATTTCAATAAAATGAAGACACCGATGCCCTATCCTCAGATTTCCAAGGAAATATTCTATTGCTTATTTGGTAGGGCATGATTTATCTTGTAATTGTTATTTTTATTTTTTGTAGATGGGGTCTCACTATGCTCCCCAGACTGGCCTCAAATCCCGGACTTGGCATTCCTCCTGCCTTAGTCTCTCAAGTTGCTGGGACTCTGAGAGCCACAGTGACCTGCAGTTACCTTTGGGTGTTAAGAAAATCAATGACTAAAAGGAGAGCTGTGGGAAGTATAGTGAAGCCTTGGAGAAGTTTTTGGGAGATGAAAGTTATGATGAAAATGGATTCTGCTGCCACAGACCAGATTTTGCCTTATAATAAGCTGTGTGGACTTGGGCAAGCCACTTTATCTCTCTGTGCATAGCAGTTCCTAAGTACAGAAGGAAGTTATTGGAGTCCTCACCATACTGGGTTGCTGTAAGGATTAAGACTAGATGATGTAAATGTAAGCTTGGCACACTACTTGGAATAAAGTTCAATAAATCTATAACACCAATAAGAAAAAGAACATTAATGATCTCATGGAGCTACAGAAAGCGTTATGCTGTCTTATAAACTTCTTTATAAGTTCAGCAGTCTTTATGAGAACCTGAAAAATATACCAAGCTTATTACAGGTTCCCATTGTATTGTTCTTTGGGAATTATTATGGAGTACCAGACACTATTCTAGATCCAAGGCATTTATTGATATAGTTAACAGTTAAAGAGGGTCACTTTCAAGTGCTTACAGCTTAGTGGGCAGAAGATAGTAAGTATATGAATGCATATTGCAGTAATTTCCTGTGCAGAAACTAGCAGAGAGAAGTAAGCTCCCATTGGGACAGGGTGGGACAGCAATGATATAGACGCAAGCAAGGCCCTAGCCACCTGCTACCTCATAGATTATGATAAAGACTGTGATTTTATAGTAAGGAAATAAGAAGGCTCATCAGGATAATGACATCACTTGATTTATAATTTTAAACCACCTCTTTGATTCCTGTGTATAAAAGGAGTTTCCAGGAGGATAAGAAACCAGAAAACCAACAAAAGGAGGAGGTATAAAAACAGGACCTAAATGCCTGCTGGTGGAGATGAAGAGCAATGGACTTATTTGAGGAATATCTGCAAGCTGTCAATCATAGGATTGCTAATAGATAGGACATTGGGCATAGAGAGGAGCACCTAGGATCACAGAAGACAATGAAGAATAATGTGGTTTTCTCTAGAAGCCTTTGGGAAGCACTTCAGCCACAAGGTGACCTTATTAAGAGTGAGGGGAAAACTGTCCTCCTTTCTGGGGGGTCTGGTAATCAAGAGGTTTTGGATTTATGCCAATTGTGAGGTTCAAGGAGTTGCTTAGAATCATGAAGCCAACAGACCTCTTGCACACACAGGAAATCCTTGTACCACTGAAGTAGAACTTTTGGTTCCTCAACATCTATTTGGGGTGAAGGAGAAGACGGAGATACAAAAGAGGCTTGAGACTAATTAAGGTCCTCAGTCTCCTAACTACCACAAGTGGAGTGGCTCCACATAAAGCCATTTATTCTCTTAGGCTGGGGATGCACCTTGCCTAATATATACAATGTCTTAAGTTGAAAAAATAAAAGAAGTATTTTATTCTCTCGTATCTCTGGAGGCTAGAAATCAGATATCAAAGAGTCAGGATCACGTGGCCAGCTCCAATTCCTCTAGTGGGGTATTTTAATTAATTTTTTTGCTTCTCCCAACTTCTGGTGGCTCCTGGGACTGACTGGCTTGTGTCATCTTCAATCTCTGCCTCTGTCTTCACATGGCCTTCTTCTGTGTCTCTAACCCCTCTTCTGCCTCTTATGAGTCATCCTTAGATGGAGGGCCTGCCTTATGCCCAGGATGCTGTCAATCAGAAATTCTTAATTATATGTGCAAGGACTCTCTTTCTAAATAAGGTCACATTCATAGATTCTCAAGGTTAACTCTTGGAAGTGTGATTTTGGAAGACGCTTCCTGGGGCAAACCGCAGGAATTCTAGAATGAAATGTGCAGGTAGAAGAAGGTGGAGGCATCTGAAAAGAGACTACAGTGTTGCTTCTCCAGAGGAGGAAAAAAACAGGGATTGGGGGCATGGTACCGGATGTCAAACTGGAGCCATGCTATGTTATGAACAGCGGGTCAAAAAAAGAATCCATTCAAAACAGAGACTTAGTGCTTTCTAAGTACACCAGTGCTATTGCTGTTTGCTGCTGTTGAATGAAAAGACTCTAATTTTCTAGAAATGTATTCTAACCAACAATGAGAATTACTGTGGTGGAGTGGTCTTGCCCTTTCATTAAGCGATGATTTGCCACAGAACTTGAAAAACGGTCATACCCAAAATAATTTACATTATCTTCAAAGAAATTCCATTTTAGAATACCCTCAATAGTTTAGCTTGCTTAAATTTATTACATACCATTTTTCAAATGGATCAAATAATGCATCCATCTATCAGGAATAAATGGTGTGATAAAGAGAAGGGGGCCAATGACGAATGATTTGAGAAATCACAATTTTTTTCTAGCATGTAAAATCATGTAATTCTAATAATGTGCAAAATGTAAACTACAATTGAAAAACAAATGTAGGGCTGGGATTGTGGCTTAGCAGTAGAGCACTTGCCTTGCATGCATGAGGCCCTGGGTTCAATCCTCAGCACCACATACAAAGCAATAAAATAAAGACATTGTGTCCATTTACAACTAAAAAAAATTAAAAAATAAATTAAAAAAAGAAAAACAAATGTAATATAGACGAATATAAAATACTATAGTATGTATATATGCATGTAGAATGAATACGTGTATATATATATGAATATGACTTTTGTCATCTATTGGGGTTATTTCAAATCTTTTCTAAGTACGATTTGAAACTCTGTATTGCTAACATTCTTAGGAAAATCTTAAAAGCTTAAGGAGAGGGGCTGGGGCTATGGCACAGCGGTTGAGCGCTTGCCTCGCATACGTGAGGCACTGGGTTCGATCCTCAGCACCACATAAAATAAATAAATATATTGTGTTCATCTACAACTAAAACAAAATATTTAAAAAAAATTACTTTAAAAAAAAAGCTTAAGGAGATAAGATTTCAAAATATTAAAATAATTTTACTCAATCTCTTAAAACAGACTAGAACTCCCTTGAACTACTGTCATTTCCAATACCTTGAGCATGGTATTAACATGCACTCATTTATCAGCTGGCCCTTAGAGTGACTTGTAGAACTTGGGCAAAGCCAATGAGGTGGGCTTCCAAAGCTAGCAGAAAAAGAAACTGGATGGATTGTGACCACAAATACTCCTTCTGTAGTAAACTGTGTTGGCCTATGTTGCTCTTAAAAGTATCCAAGGATATAGGTAGAATCAATATTATTAAAATAGCCATACTACCCAAAACACTATACAGATTCAATGCAATCCCAATTAAAATCCCAAAGTCCTTTCTTATAGAAATAGAAAAGGCAATCATGAAATTCTTTTGGAAAAATAAGAGACCCAGAATAGCCAAAGCAATCCTGAGCAAGAAGAGTGAAGCAGGAGGCATCACAATACAAGACCTTAAACTTTACTACAAAGCTATAGTCACAAAAACGGCATGAAATGGACATGTAGAACAATGGTACAGAAGACACAAAGTAATGCACATAAACACAGCTATCTCATACTAGACAAAGGTGCCAAAAATATACATTGGAGAAAAGATAGACTTTTCAACAAATGGTGCTGGGAAAATTGGAAATCCATGTGCAGTAAAATGAAACTAAACCCCTATCTCTCACCATGCACAAAACTTAAGTCAAAGTGGATCAAAGACCTAGGAATTAGACCAGAGACCCTGCGTCTAATTGAGGAGAAAGTAGGCCCAAATCTTCATCATATCGGATTAGGCGCTGACTTCCTTAACAAGACTCCAAAAGCACAAGAAATAAAAGCAAGAATCAATAAATGGGATGGATTTAAACTAAAAAGCTTCTTTTCAGCAAAAGAAACTATTAATGAGGTGAACAGAGAATCTACATTCTGGGAGCAAATTTTTGCCACATGCACATCAGATAGAGCACTGATCTCCAGGATATATAAAGAACCCCAAAAACTTAACACCAAAAAACAAACAACCCGATCACTAAATGGGATAAGGAGCTGAATAGAAACCTCTCAGAAGAAGATATACAATCAATAAACAAATATATGAAGAAATGTTCAACATCTCTAGCCATTAGAGAAATGCAAATCAAAACTACTCTCAGATTTCATCTCACCCCAGTCAGAATGCCAGCTATCCAAAATACAAACAACAGTAAGTGCTGGCGAGGATGTGGTGGGAAAGGTACACTCAGACATTGCTGATGGGACTGCAAACTGGTGCAACCAATCTGGAGAGCAGTATAGAGATTCCTTAAAAAACTTGGAATGGAACCACCTGATCCAGCTCTTCCACTCCTCGGCCTATACCCTAAAGATTTAAAAACAGCATACTACAGTGACGCAGCCACTTCAATGTTTACAGCAGCACAATTCACAATTGCTAAACTGTGGAAGCAACCCAGATGCCCTTCAATAGATGAATGGATAAAGAAACTGTGGTATATATACACAATGGAATATTATTCAATAATAAAAGAGAATAAAATTATGGCATTTGCAGGTAAATGGATGGAATTGGAGAACATTATAGTAAAGTAAGCCAATCCCAAAAAACCAAATACTGAATGTTCTCTCTGATTAGTGGATGCTGATACATAAGGGGGGTGGGAATGGGGAACATAGGAGAAATGGAGGATCTCTGGATGGGACAGGGAGGAGGAGGGGAGAGGGAAAGGGGAATGGGTATAGTAAGGATGGTTGAGTGAGATGGTCATCACTACCCTAGGTGTATGTATGAAGACCCAAATGGTGTGACTCTATCTGGTTTGCAACCAGAGAAATGGAAAAATTGAGCTGTATATATGTATTCAGTTTGACTTGAAATGCATTTAAATAAACAAATTAATTAATAAAAAAGTATCCAAGGATATATCAAAATGCCCCCTAAAAAGGCATATTCAATAGGACATTTTGGCTATGTTAGAAACAAGAATTTTTATACTTTAAGTATAAATACATATATGAGATCCAAAGGAGGTCATGTCCATCATTTTAGGTTATGTATCCCTGACATATATGTATATGTAGAGATATATCAAATATTTTATTTATTTAAAAATGTACACACAAATATCTAAAATATAATTTTTAAAGCTTTAGATCAAAGACCAAAATTATCAGAAGTTCAAGCATTATCATGCCTAGGCTACATTCACACCACTTTGGAAAAAAGCTGCCTTAGGGCATTGTAGAAAAGATGCATCTTTCATAGTGATTAAGTTCACAAGTGTAGTGCTAAGCTGCTTAAAGTAAGTTTAAACTGCGGCTCCCCCAGTCAGTATGTGAATCTTAGACTGATATATGATCAGAGATTTCTGTGCAATCTACCTCCACTACTCCCTTCAGTGTACACTGAAAGTAATCATATTGCTAGGATATATTTCCACATTAGAATGAGGTCTCTCCTTATTAGGTAGAAATACAAGCCCTTAGAGGATGACCAAATTGGCCCTCTTTTAGGATTCACTCAGTTTAGCACTGCATGTCCCATACATAATTTCTAAACCATCACTGGGACAAAATACCTGGGAAAATCAACTTAAAGGAGGAAAGACTGGCTGACAGTTTCAGAGAGATCAGTCCATCATTGTTTGGCCCTATCACCTGGCTTGGGATGAAGCAGAACATCATGACTGGGAGCATATTTTAAAGCAAAAATGGCCACCTATTGGATGTCTGAAAGAAGACAGAGAGAAAGGAGCCAGAGACAAGATATACACTCCAGGAAGGCCCATAGTGACCTACTTGCTCCAACTAGGCCCCACCTCCCAGTTTCTGCACCTCCCAATAGTCCATTCATGTTTGAATCCTGAAGATTAATCCATTGATGATATTGGAGCCCTCATGAGCCAATCACTTTCCCAAAGCTACACCTCTGAACACAACTACACCAAGAATAAGACCTTGACACATGAGCTGTTAGGTGACATTCCAGACCCAGATTCTGTAACACAGGCAGACCAAGATGGCTGATCAACAATCATGTACAACACTAACACACTGTGCTTAGAGTACTCAGAATTTCTCCAGGGCAATTTCCTTATAAAAACAACCTTTTAATTTTAGAGTCATTAAATATACAGTATTGGTGAAAAAGAGAAATTGCAAGAACAAATGAAATCCTTGCTATTCAATATGTGTTGCTTCCGACCAACAGCATCCACACCAACTGGAGCTTGATAGAAATGCACAGTCTCAGGCTCAGCCCAGAATTACTGGGCCAGAATCTACTTGTTAAAAATAACCTTTGGATATCTCCATGCCCATCAAGGTTTGGGAAAGACTACTACAGAATTACAAATATGTATCCCTCATTGATTTCTACACTGATCTCAATTCTGGTAATACATCAATCTCACCTGTGGTGCATTTATGAGCTTTTGTACCTGGTCATACCTGAGGATATTCCTGCTTTAGAGGGCCATCTTTGTACTTTAAGAATGTCACATTTCTAGCTGGGCACAGTGGCACACACCTATAATCCCAGCATTTTGGGAGGCTGAAATAGGAGAATTGCGAGTTCAAAGCTAGCCTCACCAACTGCGAGGCTGAGGCGCTAAGCAACTCAGTGAGACTCTGTCTCTACATAAAACACGAAATAGGGCTGTAGATGGGGCTCACTAGTCGAGTACCCTGACTTCAAAAAAAAAAAAAATAATGGCACATTTCCGATTTATATTAAAAGGTGAGATTCTCCAATTTAGAACAAACATGATTGTGGCTTTTTCTCTTTGTCACCTTCTTAGATTTCTCTACCATGGGTATAACTGCAGTTTCCTGTATGGATTTTTGGCACTGGTTCTTACACTAAAGTGTGTATTAGGATTACCTGGAAGGTTTGAACTACCAATTCTGGCCTCCACCTTCAGTGTTAGCAATTCATAAAATCAAATTTGTACTTCTAGAAAATTCCAAAGTGATACTGATACTATTGATCCAGGGATCACACTTGGAGAACTACTAATACAGAGACCTAGCTCTGATGTAAAAGGATCTAGGGATGAATTGTAAGCTTCCCTCCTAGGAGCTCTGTGGTCTTGATTGAATTACCTCACTTTCCTTCTTATGTTCCAGAATCTTTAACATGGGATAAACCCTCATCTTATAGAAACAGATGTGAAGCATATGCTTGTCTTTGAAAATTAACAAGGGAAGGTATCACCCCCTTTCAGTTTCAAAATTAAGAAATACCCAACAGTTAACATACATTTGGATGCAAAATAAGCTCATTCTTTAGGATGCTAGACTCCCAACATACTGTGCATAAAAGTATTCAAAAACCTATTAAGGATAAAAAAAATGCCATATTTATGATTTATATTAAAAGGTGAGATTCCCATAAAAGTATTCAAAGACCAATTAAGGATGAAAAAAATTAAATGCAGCTTTCTTCTCTTTCTTGCATTTACAAAACTCATTAGTTTAATAAAAGCTCCAAGAGGTCCTACAGTATAGAACCTTATTTAACAATATTTTCCCAGACAAATTCCTAGGATTTAATGTTATTTGGAATGTGCTTGGGATAACATTGACTTAGACTATTCACTTTATTTTAAAAGAAAATACTGCATTTTTTTTGTACATTGATTTATCTACTCTAGAAAAATAGTCCTACAAATTAATCAGTATTCTGCAGGAAATGCCATGCACTATCTAATAAGCAATCTTATGAGAATGGATGGAAGAATGTCACACAATTGAAGGGAGGTTAAGAACAATGAACAGGAGAAAATGTACCATTTGTGTACACAAGACTAAGTGAAAAATGCTCTAACCTGGTCTCTTGTGAAGTCCAGATAATGGTGCAATAACTCATTGCCTGTAGAACACATGCATGCACTAACACACACACACAAAATCCTATTTCCAAGACCCTAAAGCTAAAATGCATTACAAATATCTCAAATTTATTGTCATGATTGATTTTTATCAGATTTCAAAAAATCATGGTATTTAAAAGGATCTTAGAGATAATTTATTATTTAATATGTAACTTTATTTATTTAATCTACCATATCACTCACTTCTAAGATAAACTGACTTGCACACAGGTGGCTTCAAATCCAACTGAAATGTGATGGTCCACCATTCCTGAAAGGAACCTTGATATATATTTCACACTTGACTCAGGTATCTAGCCACTGAGTTGACACCTTTATGGAGACGTGTAATACAATCTCATTTTTAAATCATCTAAATTGGAGAACTTGGTTCTCTTTAACCCTGCCTTCCCCTAAACTTACTCAAATCCATTTTCCTTACTGTCTTTTCTAAGTAAATGCCAACTCTATCCACCTACTTCCTTCACCCAAGGCCTTGCCACAGTCATCTTCAATTTTTCCTTCTGAGATCTCACATTCAAATCATTCCTAAACATGTCCAATCTCCCTTTTATTGTACACAGAATCCAGCCTCATCCATCCAGTCTCATTACTGTTACTGGGTAGAAACCATAATTAACTATTGCCTAAAAATACTAGTATACATATTTTTTCAAAAACGTCTCCCTGCCTTTCATCCTAGTAACCCAACAATCTGGTCTCTCAAAGAAGCTAGAGGCATCTCCATAAAATGCAAATCTGAACGTGAATTTCCTTGCTCTCAAGCAACTTAAAACCGTTTATCTCTTTCTGACTAAACTCAAGAGCACTTGCTTTGGCCGCCAAGGACCTGTGAACTCTGGGCCCCATCTCTGACTGCATGATCGACACTTCCCCAGTCCTTTAGTCTAAAATCACTTCTTAACCCACATAGCCATTAACATTGCATGACATGTAAGTTTAGTTCTTTCTTGGCAGTTTTCCCACAGTAGAACACATGCTTCAAACCATTTTCTCCGGTCTATCCCTAGGATGTAGACTACATCTTAGCACCAAGTGGGCATGGGTTTATTGAACAAATGAACAAAAGAAATGACCTTTTCCCCAGCCTCTAGCTCAAACTCTTACCTAAATGTCAATGTCCACCCAATTTTCCATCTATTTAAGAGACATTGCTATGCTTTACTGACCTAAGATTACTTCTCCCAAGACTCATCCCCTTGGAGATCTCAATGCCATTGAAACTGTTTCTGCTTTTATAAATTTCTATTTGAAATGTTCTCTTTGAAGCTGGAAACAAATCATGTTTTTGTTCCATTTTTGGTAACCATGTGGTGGGATGAAGGAGGTAAGGATGGTGCCACACAAAAACCTGATTAGAGCCCTATGCTTTATTTTTCACCCTCATTTTAATTCCATCGGGAACAGTTGGTATTTTGTTCACCTTTGTGCCCAAGAATCTGGTTAAACAGCGAATAGGACAGAAAACAAACAAACCCCAAAAGAGCAACAACAAAACTGCACATTCCTATTATAAAACACCATCATGTTTATATATATAAAAAACAATCACTGGGATTAGAGTAGCTCCCATGTTTATTGACTTCAACTCACCTTAACTGGGAGCCTTGCAAAAAAAAAAAAAAAGTGCCTGGTTTAAAATCTTGATGTATGATTCAAGAAGAGAGAAACTGTATGAGCTGAAGCTAAAAATAGGCAAGTCTTGTTTTATTCTGACATTTCAGCCAGCGGTTCCAGCCTTCTACTGGGAAAACAAGTATCAAACAGGAGGACAGTGGCTCTGTTCCTTGTTTATAATCTACAGGGACCTGCTGATAGTTAGAAACACTTGAACAATTTAAAGAGCCCGACCTCTATGCTCTTAAAGCATTTCAGTGAATATGTAAAAGTCTCCGTGAGGACTCCAGTGTTTGGAAACATAATGGCAAAATTTTGATTGAGGCCTAGTATTGATTAACCTCTTTAAAGTTCTGGCAGTGACATTTCTGCCATTAAGCAGTTTGCCCCTGCACTTAATACTGGGAAAACTGAAGACCCGAGGTCAAGGGCTTCATAAGAAATGGTCCTTTTGTTTTTCTCATATTGCCCCCGAGGAGAAGGCAGTCTCTCCAGTATTCATTGTAGCAACTGTCAAAAGTGCATGCTTGGGTTTAGAAGAAAAAGGGGAGTCCCAGAATGAACCCCGGAAGAAGACAAGACATGAAAATTCTTATTTTTCTTCTTCTTCTTTTGCCTGCTACTTCATAAATCACTGGAGTGCCCAGTGATTTCTTATCTGTATAATGTGAAAGATTAAGTCTTTGCCCTGTTTCTCAAAGATATTTGCTAAGAACGAATGAAGTTGGAGTTGCCTCATGGCTTAAGATAGTCCGAAATGGACATTTTGACTGTGATCTTGGCATAAAGGGAGATTTATTCCTGCATCTTGTGATCCCCAGCTCAAAACTGGTATCACCTGAAGTCCACTCCTACCTACATAAAGATAAAAAGAGGCCAATCCTCCAGCCTTGTGGTAAAAGTAGTGATAACAGAGCACAGGAGGGACGGGGGTATGTTCAAGCAGTCTTTTTTGAATCACCTATCTTATTCAGAAGTGACTTTGGCAAGTTGCTATCAGTATTCCCACTTTATATGTGAAGCAAATGAAACGCAAAACAGTCAAACCCTCTGCCCAAATTTATAATCTAATTAAGTAGTTGAAATAAAATAGTATCATTGAAGTGGTGCTATTCTTACTTCTTCAGCTTTCAGCATATCTCTGTATAAATTATTCCTCACAGTCTGGTGACTTACATTTAATTTTCTTCCCTTCTGGTACCTCTATCTTCAGACAAATATGAGGTGAGATGATAGCAAATAAATGTCTACACCTTAATAAACTTTGGCCAGAAGTAGTCCAAATCTCAAGGTTATAAATCTAATTTTCAAATGTGCATATCCCCTCTCTTTATTTTGCTGGTTACAATTCAATAAGTTTTCAGCCCTAAACTCAGACAAAATTCATAAATAATTTAAGAACTAAACTCTGTCAGTGAGCTCAAAAGGAATAGTCCTGGAACAAAAATGTAGAATACCTTGAGGGGAGGGTAGGCACTGAGAGGAGGGGGCAGAGGGAAAGCCCTCTGGGGATGCTGAGCATGGTCATTTGTTAATGAAGATGTTTTCTCCTGGTTGTGTTTGCTTTTTGAGAATTTTACCATTTCTGGATATTTCTGCTTATATGTCATGCACCAATAAAATGTTTTTAAAATGTAATATAATATTTTCTCTCAGAATTTAACATATGTAATGAAACCATTCCATGAATGCACCTTTTTTTCAAACTAGTGCACTGTCTGTGTAAGGAATACTAACAGTAGTCCATCTATCTACATATGGCAAACCACAAACTTTGGGTCTTTTGACTTGATGCGGTCAGCTATTTTAAAAAGACTCAAAAAGAGCAGAATGTTCATCTCCAAATGATCTTCCCTGGATAAGACAAAGTATCAGAATCATTTTACCATAGACGGCACCTGAAACAGTATTTTTCTCTTGTTCTTGCAAAGGTTAGAAATTTTCACTTTGCCCTAGGGGGATAAATTCACTGGCTACTAATCAGGATGGCTTCTGCATGATATGGACATCTGTCTAAGAGAAACTAGATAAAGACTGCCATGTCTTTGACACCTAGGAGACAACGGGACAGCCCTTAGATCCTAATGATTTCTGTCAGAGCCAACCTACCACAAATAGATGGCAAGACATGACTTAAGAGCTGAAAGTTTCCATCTTCTGTCCCTAATCCTCAAGCTATCTGTCCCTGTCCCCTTCTCCTCATGACAAATATGATCTTTTATTCTTTACTGATGTGAGACGGAACATGTGGTCTATTCACGTAAATCTGAAGAGATCCAGGTAGGCAAGAGTGGAGAAGTTCCTTTAGATATACTCAAGCTAAAGGGACTGACAATACACCATAAACCTATTTTTTTTTTTTGTCCATACCATAGAAAATAGGAAGCTCAAAGAAAAAAGGAAAAGTATCAAGGAAAAAAAAAGTACTGCTAAAACCAGGAAAATGTTTATAAGCAATTCCCAAATCTAGAGATCACTTAGTTTTCTGGAATATATGAATATGTAATAAACTGGTAATACTAGGGTTTTCTGTCCTTAAATATGTGTCCAGAATGTTTTATGTCATCTGTTGGCAAATGATTTTAACATTCACTTTTCACCTGATATATCTTCCTGCTCATACAATTCATTTCAGAGGCATTACTTGTTTTCTTTGCTAAGATTTCATTTCCTCCCATCTCAGAATTTGATGAAATCTATTTCTTAGTTCCTCGTCTCCCAGTGAAAGCTGACAACAAGTATCAGACCAAATGTAACTGTCCCATATGAAGTAATTCATTTCTGTCAAAGATTAGACATTATTTTTTTCTTGACATAAGATGACTGATATTGTTCTGTTAGATCCCAGAGGTGCAACTTAACCACTTAAGAACTAAAACACATTTTAAGAAATGTATTCCATTCACAGGATTAGGTTTTGATTTACAGGGCTAGAAAGCAGGTACAGTCAGGAAACTGGATAAGAATAGAAATTAAAAAAAAGTAAGAATAACTTAAAATAAACACTAACCTTGGGCCAGTGAGTTAAAGGGGAATTTTGGTCTTGAAAGAGATTTTAGTTATCTGTCCCTTCTTTATTTCTGACTGATAAAGAAATGACTCTTTTTGCAGGGTGTATTTGGTATCTCCAGCAACGAGATGGCAAGTCTTGGTCCAGCCCATCTAAGTGGTAGGAAAAAATGAGATACCTTTAAAAACACATTAGAATCTCCAGGATATGCTTCATTCTTCCAAGGGTATATTCACAGAGAAGAGGTCCAAGAAAGTTGAGGAGCCTTAGGATGTAGATCATGTGTGCTTTTTAAAATTTCTTTTTTAACATATTAGGAGGCTTTTCCTGAAATGAAATGGGATTCTTTAAAACCTCAACCTGCTTTTCTCAGATGGAAAGCCAATTTTAGAGAATGGGAAAAGAAGGTTCAGCAGATTTCTCTCTCTTGTCCACACTCCTACCCTGACCATGAGAGCTCATTTTGTTCTGATTTATAGTTTGGACTTTGTTCTAATATTTCAATGATGTAAAAAGTCAAACTGTTGAAAGAAAACAAGTGTGCAGGCCTATGAATAAAAGCAGCAGCAATATAAAACCTAGCTGGACAGCCACTGCACCATGCGCCCACTCTGATTCAGAAAGGGGATTGAATAGCCATCAGGTGACAATGACCGCCTTTCCATGGTGACTATCAAGCACTGATACATCATTCAGTGCTCTGAGTATCAGTTCTTCATCTCTCTGAGGGGAAGAATAAACATAGTCTTTCTGCTTATTCTTTTAAGAATGGATTTTCAGATTTAATTATGAGGTTGCTTTGAAAAATTCAGAGGTGGTCAACAGTGGTAAAGTCTTTTTAATGTCATCTTAGGCAGCTTATTGCTGACTCTTAGCCACAGAATTCGGCATGTCCTATAATTGATAGAAAAAGATAGGGATTGTTTTAGAATGGTCATTTTGATATTGCTGCCACTTACGGGATAGTGTGGATACATAGAGCAATTTCCTGATTGCTAGTTTAAACTGTGAGTACATCAACTACAAGAATAAGGAAGGAATCATCAAACTGAGAAACTTAAAATAAGATACTGTGCTAGATACTTGTGTATATTACTTCACTTAATCCTCAAAAGAATTCAAAGTTCCTAAGGTTCTTCTAGCAAGATGAAGCTCTTAGGAACACATTGCAAAGCAACTCAAGGCCTGTCCCTGAATATCATCCTGAACCTAATTTCTAACTCCCAAATGGATACAATGACAGCAGTACATCCACTGCTCTTCCATGCTCTACAATGGAAATCTGTCACAGGAAAACCTCTACCGCATATCAACACCTAGATGGCGCTCATATATACTCATTAAACAAATAGTTAATGAGCAGCTATTACGCATTAGACACTATTCTCAGTCTAAGAAAGAGCAGTGAACATGAAAGAAAGAAGCTTTGCTGTTTTTTAGCTTATATCTTATTACAGAAGTTCCAGAAGAAGTGAGATCATTACCAAATACTGGAATCTTAATACTGTTAATTAGATTTGTGTATACGAAGGGCCATGCATTTCAAATGCATTTAGATGATCAAGGGCATATTCCAAAAGGCTGATATTTATTTTTATTTGGTTAAAAAATATGCACATAACATTTCTATGCAAACTGTGTATGGCTGATATTAAGTCTATGCTAGCTGTTATCCTCAGGACATATATCTTCCTGTCTTTAGAAATTTTTTATCCATTAAAACTTACCATACTCTTTATCCTGATTTTTTTATTTACAGTTAAATACTCATCAAATTACTTAGCTACATGTCTTAAATAACTCTAAGTAAACCTTCAAATTGCTAATGTATCCACAAACTTTAAAACTCTAGTATGTATGTTTGAGAAAATAAATTATAAACAGCAATACAATTTCTCTATAAAGTCCAGATTTGGACTAATTCCCATGAAATTAGACTGCACAATATCCTTGGGATAATATATTTATTGGTGTGGGTAAAAGTCAGTCTCTTATTAGCTTTCTTTGTCCCTGTATAATGTAACGTGAGTTCAGACGTTGTATCTACTTATTTATCCTTCTCTCTTCACCCCTGTTAACTAATTCACTACCATTTAAACTGAACTTAGCTCCCTGGTCTCCCTGCACATGCATGATTTGACATTTACGCTCATTAAATTTCATATTCCACCCCTGAACCCTTCAGCAAAGGACTTCCTACAAAACAGAGAGATTTTGTGTTGCTGGCATCATAGTCACTTTGTTGGGATTTTCAACCATAAACTGGACAGCATTTATTTAAGCAATGTTTTTTTACTACCTACTACAAAGAGTAGTCATTTGAACTTCAATCTTCAACTACAGGGAGCTTTTCGATTTTAGATGTAGAGAAAAATTCATTACAAGTCCCAAAATTGCAGTGAACCGCGTATGTTTTATAAGTTTATAATATTATATGTAATTCAAATTTACAAAAAGAAAAGCCAGGGAGGCAAAAACAAGTAAGTTTTGCTTTCTAAATTCAGTTAATTTTAAGAGTAATAACTAACATGATTTATTTCCCATGAATCTATCTTGAGCTCTAATGAAATATACTGTACAATAATTTTGAAGATTTATCATTGAGATTTGTGTATTATTTAATAAATGTTGTGGTTACATTTTTCTTTATGTATAATATATACATAAAGAAATGTATAATTTTCACCTTTTTAATAAAATCATTGAAATAGGGGTTATACTTATGCTTTTCCACTTCACAGTGCTGTTGCCATCAGAAAGCCTCACAAACCATATAAACAAATGTTGTTCTTTTTGGTAATTTATGAGATGAGAGATTGTATTAGCTGGGTATTGTAATTCTTTATCTAACACATTAAAAATCAGCCTTAATCCTTCTCAGCTAATTGAGATCTTGACCTCATTATTCCTAAAATTATAGGCACATGTTTATATTTTATTGATTGTCAAAATAAAGAGAAATTTAGTATTTTAAGGCCAATACACAAATTTTACTTTTAGTTGAACAATTTTTATTCCACTTCTGGTCCCACCCTGTGCATGTAAAATAGTTCTACACCAAACTGAATAGTGTACACTACTAGTAATATGTATTCCATCAATTCCCTTTGAATACATTATATACACTCACCGAATTTTATTTTACAATGCTCTTAATGCTGAAGAAGTTTATTGTCCCTTAGAGATTTCTCATGGAGCCATGATTTACTAACAATTAGCTTTAAAAATCTGCCACACATAAAAATATTTATGCTTAGTTTACATTTACTCCCCTGGAGATAGAGAGATAAAACTGAACATGCTCCCCCTTGAGAGAGCTGTGCACGTCAGTACATTTTAACCATCTTACGTTGATACTTCTTCTCTGGCATGTTCAGGAGGCAAAAACGTGTCCTTTTATTCCAGAAGCTCTTGCACTTGCCAATTTACCTCTAGATTTGCTCCTCCTCATTCACATGCACACCCACACTCTGCTGAAGTTTGTCAGGAGGACAATATTTACAGCAATGAGGAACTGGCATAGCTCATTTTAAAATATTTCCCCAGTTCTGTTTGCAAAGTTAGTCATATGTTGGCTCAAGCAAATAAAATTATTTTCTGATAGCATCACCTGAAAATACTGGTAGATACCAGAAACAATGATAAATTAACAGTAGAGACAACCTTCAAGCAGAACCTTATTCATTAAAATCAATCTTGGGTGCTCTATACTAGGGATAAACTATTTTACAACAATTACTTGCCACAACTTTTAAAATGTACAGTGTAAATATATATCAGTTTTCAATTCACCTTCTTTCATGGATAGACTTCAGCAGGATTTTTTTTCAAAATATGTTTGTTCTTCAATATGTATTACATAAGTGGGCATATAAATTAAGCACATTACATGTTAAAGTAATACATAATTACAGAGCCTTTAAAATGTTAAACATCACTGTTCAGCTGTCTTTCGGCATTTGGGACAACTTGTTTTCTTTACAAATATGAATGAAGTGTTTTTTATTAATTTATTTTTCTTTCTTTTAACCTTGACTTGTTAAAAGAAAAAAGAAATGGAGGAGAAATGTAACATCAGTTCAAATTCTAGCACTTTCTAAAATCAGACGACTGTAACAACAGAGTAGATAAGGGCAATATGGTAGACAGAATTTGATATGGAGATAGATCATTTGAATTGTGGGTCTGGGTCTTTCCATCACCGCTTATATGACCCGAGAATAGTCCTAATATTTTTTTTTCTACATGAAAGCCCATGACACAAGGGAATATAGTACATTAAGTGTTTAATTTTTAGATTAAAGAAAGTATATGGTATGAGAAAATATGGAAGACACCTTGAGGAAATGTCAGACATGCTCTTAAATAATATACATCGCTCTGATGACTATGCTTCAGGGCTTCAGCAAGGATCAGAGATGTTCAGCGAAGTAACTACTGTATTTCTAAAGTTAGACCTATGAAGATTTGAGGAATTACCTCTTAAGATTTCATTAGAATATGATCAGGGTTTTTGCAACTCTATTTTAGGGTCCAATCTGACACGTATACCTAAAAGGGTTTTATAAGCCAACAATTTCTAAGCTCTTCTGTGTTTCCCAAGACCATTTAGGGGGCAGAGTGTGAAGATATTTATTGGAACATGAATCTACAAAGAAAGACAGGTGATACATTTTTGATGATCTTGAATTCTGCCCTGAGGATTTAACATGGTTAAATTCTGCAGGTAACAGCAACCTTCCCTCTTCCCCCACTGGACAATTACTGAAAGAGACCTAACTTTTGAAAGGTCTATATTTTGCCTGTAAGGAGTGTCACTTAAAGAGGGCTAAGACTAGCATCTAAAGGAGTAGTTAAGTGCAAAATGACACTGAGAGTGTGAATTTCAATGGCTGTAAACATCGGGAGCGCATTTAAATGAGAGATGATCTTCAAGATGACCCAAGTGACTCCTGCCTTTCTGTACTCATCCTCTTGTGGAATCCTTTCCCTTTAAGTGTGGACTAACCTTCCTGACTCTCCTCTATAAAAACAAAAACAAAAGTACAGTCAATGTGATGGAATTATACTTTCAAGATTAAATTATAAAACAAAATTATATTATAAAAGGACAATCCATCATGTCTTCTTCATTGGTCTGCTCGTAGAATCTTCCTCCTGATGGAAGCTAATTCCACTCAACACACTAGCTCTGTGGAGATGTCCATGTGGCAAGGGAATAAAACCTGGCAAGGACTCTGCCTGTAAGCTTGGAGGCAGAGTTCCTCACTCCCAGTCAGACCTTCAGATGAGCCTGCAGCCCCAACTGACAGCTTACATGCAACCTTCTGAGAGACCAAAAACTGAAGCATTGCCATGCCAGCATTCTTTACTAAGAGAAATTGAGAGATCATAAGAGGTCAGTATTTTAAACTATATTTTGGGATAAGGTGCTATGCAGCAACACACAATTAATACAGAAAGAGTGTTAAAAATAAAGTCATACTGCTAATACTAATAGCAGCTTATATTTCCTGATTTCTACTCTACTGCAATACCATCCCAAAGGAAAGAAAAATAATAGATGAAAACAGGAATTATATGAACAAAAGTGCTATAAATAAAGTAGAAACCAATGATGATATGAAAATAAAGGGAAGAGAGCATGTAAGGGTAAAACACACTGGGGAAAAGAAAGTAGAGTAGGTAAAAGGATAGCAATAAATAAGAAAAAAATTTTTCAAGTATGATGAGTTTATAAGAAATTAATTTTGAGCCAGGTACGGTAGTGCAAGCCTGTAATCCTAGCACTTAGGGAGGCTGAGACAGGAGAATCGTGAGTTCAAAGCCAGCCTCAGCAACCGCGAGGCCCTAAGCAACTCAGTGAGACCTTGTTTCTACATAAAACACAAAATAGGGCTGGGGATGTGGCTCAGTGGTCGAGTGCCCCTGAGTTCAATCTCCAGTACCAAAAAAAAGAAAGAAAGAAATTAATTTAAACATTAACAAAAGCAAAGTGGATTTATTTTATCATGGCAAAGCACTGTAAAATATGTAATTTATCAATATATGATCATAAAATATTGTTATGATTTAAAAAACTGAAAAATCAAGAGGTTATTTGAAAACACTTTAAAAGTTAGAATGTTTTGTTATATTCTACAAGCAGAATGTTTCCAGCTTTTAACTTTTTTACTTTTCCCCATTTCTTATAGCTCAAGTTTTATTCCTTGACTTGAAGAGACTAAATCTGTTAGCATTTTTTTTTATTCCGCGAGCTATGGGAGTAAAAAAGATAGTCAATATTTACTGAACACTTACTATAGATCAGGAAGTGCTTTCACTGTTTTAAATACTGCCTCATTAAGTTCTCACTTGGATGGGCTATGAGCTTGGTATATTATACCCATTTTCAAGATAGGAAAACCAAGAGTCAGAGATTTTAACATGCTCAAGGTCTCAGTGTCAAGTCTAATGAAAATCTTCACCTATGTTTCCAAACTCTCCTTCCAACCCATTATATCATTTCATTAGACAATTAAGATGATTTATTCTCCACGTTGTGTTGGAGTAGCAGAGTGCTATAAAAAGTGAGTTTATAACTGTTGTCACCTATCTTTCCTATAGTTCCTCATATACTTTAAATCAATTTTAAGGTAATTTTCTTCTTATTGAATCACTTCTTCATCCAAGCAATGTCTCCATTACACTAGACTAGCTTCAAGGATTACTCTGCTTTAAGCAAAGCAGTATAATTCTTCAAAATCTGTTTAGCAGTTTCCTGAGAAGGTTAACAACCACCTTAGAGAACACAGCCTGTTTTTTTCATTCAGTAAGACCAGATGCAATGACTCACATGTGCTAAACAACACATGCTATAGGAGTCCCAAGTCTTTGCATTGGTCTCCCACACTGCCATGAAAGAGGAAGGCTTTCTTTAAATTTCAAAGTTACCATTAAATAGACAGCTTACTAACATCTCCTACTTACTAAGTTGCATGTTTTGTATTCCAAACTCCCTGTACGTTGACCAAACCACAAGGGATCCTCACCTGTACCTTCATTAATCTCAGGCACATTCTGGGCAATTTCTGCCTAATTGCTTTTCCTCTCCTGATTACTGTCAGCTGGTGGTGTTCCTTTGCTGAAATGGAGTATTAAACAGCACAACATACCTTATTTTCTCACATCATCACTTTGTGCCCACCAGAATCAAGAACACAACATGCTAAATTACTACAATTGTTGGAATATCATTTGGGAAATATAGGTTAAAAATTGCTGGGTTTGGAGGATCACTACTGTCTAAATTGCATTTTTTGCTTTTCCTCTTTTTGTTTTAGTGCATAACTGTATGACTGAATAGAACAGCAGTTCTGTCCAACTCTTTGCTAGTTGCAGAAAATAATGTCAATGCCAAGAGTCTTGGGTCAATGATCATGGCTTATCTGCTTTTCTCCTAGTAAAATACATAAGTATAGGATTCATTAGGGAAAGTTGACTCATTTCATGGGGTCAGTACAGAAGAGGTTCTCCAACGCAAGAAGAACATTAGTACCATGGTGTTTGAAATTTACTTACAATGATGAATACATTGCTCTTTTCAAATAAAACTTCCTTTTGAAAATAACTGTGGGAGCTATTGGGAACAGACTGTGACAGACTTTGATGAAATTATTGCATGTTGATTTTTACTGTCATTCATTCAAGCTAACAGTTCAGCACAGTTCTAGGTTATTGGGAAAGATTGGTAAACAAAAAAGATACACTCATTCATAGTATCCAGGCAGGCAGTAATAACAGACAATAAATGAAACATAGAATACATATACAAAACATATGGTTTGAAAGTAATGAGTTCTGTATAGAGACAAACCTGAAAGTGATCAGAATCAGGAGGCTTGGGAGTGCAGGGCAAGGCAGGTCAGTTTGCTCTGTCAGACCAGGTCATCAAGGTAGGTCTCTTTGAAACTTTCAAATACCAACAAAATCAGAGGGGATGAATAATACCTGGAGAAAAACTGGATATCTGGTATGTTTGAGGAACATCCAGGAGAGCCATGGCAGGGGGAATGTAAGTGGGATCTTTATAAAGGGTTAGGGCTACATAGGTCAGCGGTAGAGATTTGACTTTTACGGTGAATGGAGTAGATGGCTCTCACATTTTTGAAGAGTAATGTTATTCCATTTTCTACAAATAGTAATTTACTATGAGAAGAGTTTTCCACTGAGGTAATGTATGGGATGAAAAGGACTGTTGATTTGAATCTGAAAGTAATGGTAAGAATATAGGCAGAGAGTAAGATGCAGCCTCAAGAAGAGTGAGGGATGACATCAACACAGCAACCCAGGCTCAGACCTCAAGAAAACCAGAAGGCAGGCTAACAGCCTTTGAGTGTTATACCTTAGGTTAACACCTCCAACACGTACAGAGACTGGGTCTATAAGAGAGTGCCAAGGACTCTAACAAGTAACCCAGTTCTGCCCCATGTCAAGAGGACACCATTATTCTCCTGCCAGCTACTGCCATGAAGAAATCAGAGTCCAATATTGCCAGAGCTGCAGGTGTATCACAAGAAACAGAGAATCTAGAATTCGATAGACAACTAGGAAGAGTTTAAATGCTGGCTGAAGAGTAATCAGTACATGGTTTAGAGAAAACACTTCTGAAGGTAGCCTTCCCACCTCAAGTTAATCCTACATGCAAGTGTGTAGTTTTAGTTGTGGATGTGTGTGTAAGGGTGAGGTATCTGAAGTGGGATTTTTGCCATTCTGGGGACTGACTGCTCTGCTCAGCTCTATCACACAAGCCTGTAATCCCAGTACTTAGGGAGGCTGAGACAGGAGAATAGCGAGTTTAAAGCCAGCCTCAGCAACCGCGAGGCCCTAAGCAACTCAGTGAGACCCTGTCTCTACATAAAACACAAAATAGGGCTGGGGATGTGGCTCAGTGGTTGAGTACCCCTGAGATCAATCCCTAGTACCAAAAAAACAAACAAACAAAAAAAACCTCTCACTTTTAAGAAGATGTGACCTGGAAACAATGCTCAAGGCCTTTGGTACCTTACTTCTCCATTGTTTCCAAAGAATTTTTCTAAGGACATACTAACTCTGTCTAAAAAAACACCACAGAATGATTTGTCATTTCCTGGGAACATGAATATCAGGCAGGATGTCAGCCATTTGTAAATGCTTCTTCCATGAGCAGAATGGATGAACAAGGTGCCGTGGGTGCTTGTGTGTGTTACTTATAATTCCTGCTTTTTCTTTCAGCCTCTTTATTTTCCTTCGCACACTCCAACATAGCCACAATGAAGTTCTTCATTTTTTAATAGGTCTTTGATATTTATGCTCTTTTTCTCTCTCCCTATGTGCTCCCCACTCTGTTTCCATAACTTTGGGCATGTGTTTCTTCATTATTTCCCTTTACCAGAACATTTCTAGCACCTGTCCTCATTTGGTGAATTTCCACTTCTCTTTCAGTCCTGCCTGCCTTCACATTGGAATTTACAGCCTGCTTCCCAGCATTCTGTGGCCACGGAACTACTGCTGTTCTATTTACTGTCATTCTCTGGTTCTCCTATGGTCCCCACTACCCTGTAATTTCCAACACAGCTAATGCTTTATCTGTTTTTAATTCTTGTTTATACTTTCAGCCTGACCTGGTGATAGAGTGTCTGGACATGCTCACTGTCAAATTAATATTCAATAATATTAATGTTATTAAATATATTGTCTAGCTGTGATTTGAAATGGTTGTTTTGAGGTTCATAAAGATAATCTACCTGATTAAGAAAGCTATCTTAATCTGGAAGTAAAAGTCACAGATCAAATAATTTATGTACTGTATTCCTTTTGGGGAATATACATCACCTTATCTTCTTATTTACATGTGTTCTACCATGGAAGCTTTTCTTATTATATAATTACACCTCTCTTAAATATAAAATATTACACAGTTTAAAGGATATGATGGCAGAGTCAGTACATGCTTTAGAAATAATAATTAGATTTAAAACATTATGGATCTTGAAAGATGCAACTGTTTGCTAATTGTATCTTGATGTTTTAAATTCAAGAGCAGATTTTTATGTTTCTTTTTTTTTCTGTTAAGGCTTTCTTTAAGGTACTTTCTTCACTCAGGCAATCCTATGCATTATATTTCAAAGAAACCAGAGACATCCTAAATTGGCAGATATTTACTCTTGGATCATAACATATACATCAAAAGAAAGATTGACTGCCTAACATGAAGACCAACTGGAATAAAAGCAATTTGTGTGTTTCAGGTGGCATTTTTTTACCACCATGTAATTTTTTAAAGGATGGAAGACATTTTCAGACATGATTCATTCTTCTGCCAGGGTTTTCATCTACTAGCTAACATCACATTGTTTTGTGTATGTGCTATTTAAGCACTAAAACCAAAAGAACAGTTATTTCACTCCTCCAGAGTCAACATTTGCTTAACGAATCATATCCATAATTCTTCTGGGAAAAAATATCCCCTAATTAAGTTACTATTCTTTCAGTGAGATTTGAAACAAGTTAGCTACATTTTAGCATAGCAGAAAAAGAAAGAAATTGAGAAGGGGAAATTTTTCTATGTATGAAAGCCCAAGCTTACATTGACTCCTTTAAAAATCATTAAAGGAACTATACTAAATTGCATCCTTTGAAATGGAAATTGCGTAACTTCCAGATTCACTTCTTAGGAACTTGTTATTTTTTCTTATAGATGGTATGTTCTCAATGTGATTTCTTCTAAACCACACTTCCTTTGCTTTTACCTCCAGGTTTAATCCCAATCAAAGCTAGCAAGTCCCATCCCTGTGGGGCACTAAAGAGAATTGTTTCACATTGTTACCGGGAGGATTTGTGACTTTAATTATTTTTGCAATTATTTGCTACAATTCAACTGTGATTTTATTCTATAATCACAGTTTTACTTCCTGATCAATTATTTGATGCCTCTTCAAAACAACTCCATAATCTAAGTTTGGGCCTTACACATTAGGTTGTTTCATAAGCGCTCATAGTTTGGTTTCTTGTTGGAATACTTCAGAAAAGCAATAAACCTTCCCGTGGGGCATCCATAGTGTTACAACTTTTTTGTACCAATTTAATTAGCAAAATTTTCAGAAAGATACTTCATACCACGGTGATGTCTCAGCTTCTTTTATGTCCAAACAGGAACCACACCCTTGCATGACAACTTAAATATGAATCCAGATCATGATTAAGTTAATGAGGAAACTGCTCACTTCTTCCTAGAGATACATATAAGTTAGTTATTTGGATATTTGCTCTTGGAAAGAACTTTATTCTGAATATTTTCCTTTACTAAAAACATCCATAGTATGTTTTCTGACTTTTTCCGATTTGACTAATGGTTTAATTTGTCATACCCATCCTAACAAAACATACAATGTACACTTGCAGGGAAGAGTTTCTTAAAAATTCAGTTAAATAAACTCTTTAAAAAACAGCAAATATTTTATACAAATTATGAATTATTTTAAATACACAATGATTTCCTCTTTCAGCTTATCAGTGTGACCATTCAAATTTGCTATTGAACAACATTTATTTTGTCATCTCATATAAACTGATATTTTCAAAGGCTCCTATAAAACACCTGCTGCTAGTTATAGAAGAAATGGAAAATTATTTGGCCAGGACCAATAATCCAGATACAACAACAAATCTGATTAGACAATTCAGTAATTTAACTTGAGACTCTCACACCATTGGCCTTAGTTTGATCCATTATACTGTTTTATGTAAGTTGGGAAAAAAGGAGTAGCTTGGATCCATTTTGGTTTCCTCAGTGTCTTGGCTTCCCATCGCTTTATAACAAATTACCATGAACCTGGCTGCTTAAATCATCACAAACATATTACCAGACATTCGGTGAAACATCCAAGATAGGTCCAACTTGACTAAAATCAAAGTATCAGTATAGTTGTATTCCTTTATGAAGGATCCAAGGGAGCATCTATTTTCCTGATTTTCCTGGCTTCTAGAAGGCCATCCATACGTTTTAGCTCACAACTCTTTCTTCCATTTTTAGAGCCAGCAATGGCTGGTTGTCTTTCTCAGATGAGGCCACTGACCCTCCTACCTTCCGCCGCCCTGGTAAAGACTCATGACTATATTGGGTCAAGTTGAATAACACAGGATAATCTCCCCTTTTCAAAGTCAGCTGACTGGGAATCAGTTTCTTATGTAGCTTCAGGCCTCCTTTGTTATATACTGTAACATATCCACAGGTTCTGGGATTAGAAGATGGGTGTCTTTGGGAGGCCATTTTTGTGCCTACCACATTGCAGTCACTCTTACGTCTTAAATGGAAGCTTCATAAACTTGCAAGCATTATCTTCTCAGCTAGTCAGGATGAAAGTTCAAACTTGGAGCATTTCAGAGGTCTGCTGCAGCCCCTTATAGTTCACCTTATGATTTCATTACAACCCAGATAAAAGCTGAAAAGAACACTCAAAATTTTTCATAAATATTCAAATTGTATTGCAATTTTTACAGACAATTTCATGTTTATACTTTTTAAAATGTCTTGTCAAAATTCTACCAAACACTGCATTTAGAAGCTCTTTCCTACTGACTTTATCATGTTGCATGTGGAAACCTGTCTCAATCTAAGTAACAGGCAAATGTAAATATAAACACCTAGTGCTTAATGGATAGACACATTAAGAGAAACGTGTTAGTAGGCAAGTTTATTGTTGTGAAAACATCAGGGAGTATACTTCCACAAACCTAGATAGTACAGCTTGCTCTATGTAGGCTAAGGGTTATGCCATCATGCATGTGGTCTACCAAAACACTGTTACATGATATACTACCGTGGCAGAAAAAAATTAAATCAGAATCCATAGAATTTAATCTTTATCATTAATATATCTTTAGGACCTGAAATCTCACAGTGATTCTTTACCTTAGACAATAATAAAGATGAGAACTAAGGATGTACTATAGCATAGAAGAGATAGGTTTGCCAGTTTACTTAGTTTGTATTTATCATTTCTGACAATCTACCCACCCTTTTATCTAGCCCCTTCTATGAAATAAGCAACTATTTATCTATTCATTCACAATTTTATTTTCCCATTTATTATATGTTTATAGAACGTCCATCACTTCTTAGGCTCAATTTAGGAATATCAAAGTAAGACTTTAGAAACGTTTTTAAACATGGCTATGGTCATATGCAGCAATCATGACCTCTCCTCTGCAGTCCTGGCAGAATAAGTTATGTGGTCATAAATCCATGTACTCATCTTAATGAGCTAAAGTCTGGTTTACATGCCTGTCCTTGCAGGAGCTAACACACTTTATGACTGTACCAGTCAACCAAATGACCAAGCACATCTTTCCTATGTGTTTTCCCCCAGTATCCCTTTCACCTTTTCACAATTGCAATCAACCCACAATGTGACACTTACAGTCACATTTTAGAGAGAAAAGTAACATGTGGGAAAAGCATGGGCCCTTGGATCATGAATTAAAAAGAGTGGCTCAGTTAGTTCTTGAAGTTAAAGATGCCAGCTCTAACCAGTTACTTGAGAGAGAAATAAACTTTTATTGTAGCAAGCCATTGAGATCTGGGGGTTATAACCAGTGGTGTAATTGAACAAATACAGGAACAACAAGATTAATGAAAAAATTACTTTGAACTATATGTTCAGATTGCTTAAGGAAAAATTATGGACTTCAGAGTACATAAAGAATGGAAACTACATCAGACAGCATCTGCAGATATCAATGGTAAAATAGAATAGTTACCATAGAGAGATAAGTGAGACAGCTAAGAGTCAATTCCAAAAACAAAAGACAAAAAGCACTTTCTAGAGGGAATGAGCTCATCCCAAGGGTGTAATCCCACAGATTTTGCATCAAACAGCAGCAGTGAGGGTCGGAGTGATCAGTCTTAAAATCCATGGAATAAAGGATTGAGGCATAAGGAATATAAGAAATATAGTAAGGAACACAAGGCAAAAGACAGTGTTAACAAAGACATTTGGAGAATATTATCTACAGAATACATTATGCATTATGGGCATTCTGACAAAAGTATGGACCAGGAATATCCAATTTGCTCCACAAAGGGTTAAAATAGAAGTTAATAAGGAATAAAGATGAAGATATTTCAAAAACCAAAGGTGGAAAGCAGGAAAAAAAAAAGGGTTGCTATGGAAAAGATAAAAATCCCACCTAAATTGTTCTCTGAGAATTAGAAGAACCTATATGAGGCAGGTCCCTCCATGAAGGGAAAATTTACAGTAGAGATAATGAGAGAAGTCAGAAGTAAAATTGAAACAAATAAAAATTGAACCAGTAGAACCCATAGAAGAAATCAAGAGATAGGACCAAGTACAGGCACTGTGGGAAACACAGTAAGGGATGTAGTGGATAGAACATAGAAGAGCAACCAACATGAATAGACATGAAAGAAAGCTATTTGGAGACTCACAAGCATCAGCAAAAGAGATAAAGAATATTCTTAATTGGCCTCCCTATAGAAGTAATGCAAAAAATACATGAAGCTATAGTTGAAGGCCATGTTCCTAAATACATAGCTATTTTAAAGGCATATCACTGCCAGTAAAAGTTGACTCACAATGATAAACCTGGGAAGCACTCCACTGAAATGCTCGATCTCTCTCTCTCACACACACATGCAAGCACACACACACACACACACACACAAAAAAAAGATCATCAGATGATTTTAATATTTTATATAAGGATATTCCAAAGTAGAAAGACCATTGTAAAGCTTAGATAAAATGAAAAGCAATAGAGTAATATCTATTAATGTTTAAAGAAAAATAAACATTATCTAAGGATTATTTATCCAATCATAGTATTTCTGATATAAATTATCTACAAAAAGATACTTCTGAATATAAACACTTAGGATATTTTCCCATCAGTTCTACCATAGAAAAACTAAACCTTTCTTTTGTTGGCCTGCATGTTATTTTCTTTATTCCTTTTTATTTAAAAAAAAATTTATTTTGAGAAGTAGTCCAGCTATATTGCCCAGGCTGCTCTTGACCTTGAGATCCTCCTGCTTCAGCCTCCTGAGTAGCTGGGGCTTACAGGTACATACCATGACACTGAGCTAAAGAAAACTATTATGTGCACTCTACTCAAAAAGATATTGGATAAATCCCTACCCCCCAAAATTAGTGGTATTAAACATTTTTATCTGAAGTATTGGCTGAAATGAATGCATGGATCGTGGTGACTAATCATAACTCAATTTATATACCCTGACAAGAGAGAAATGATATGACTAATTGAAAGTAGAACAAATGTTATGGTTTAGATATGCCATGTCCCCAAAAGTTCATGAGTGAGACAAGGCAAGAATGTTCAGGGGGTGAATGATTAGATAGATTATGAGCAGTGTGACCTAATCAGTAAGTTGACCCACTGATCTGGATAAACTAGGTGGTAATTGGAGGCAGGTAAGATGTGGCTGGAGGAAGTAAGCCACTGGAGACATGACTTTGGAGTTTGTATTTTGTCCTCAGTGAACAACGCTAAAATTTTGTTTGATCAAGAGAATAAACCATAATTTTAAGTTTGTGAGCATGTTTCTGTTCACACATTGTTCTCTCCCTCTGCTCCCTGGTTGCTGTGTCCTGAGCAGGTATTCTCAGCCATGATGCTCTGCTTCATGTGGGGCTCAAAACTATGGACTTGGAAAACTATGCATTGAACCTCTGAAGCAAATCTTGAGGATAGAAAGAAACTGGGCATGCAGAATTATATCAGGAAAACAATGTAAGACAATATCGATCACATTCTTTATACAAACCCACACTGTGCAAACAAATAAATTATTATGCAAAACAAAGGGTGTTTTAATACCAAATATGTAACATAAAAGCAGTCCAAACATTCATAAATCATAAATTATAGACACTATAAAGAGAAATGGACTATCATTGGTAAATAATGATAATCCAGACACTACAAAAATGAATTCCTACAATTGTACTCATAGAACATTTTCAATAGAAAAAAAATCAACTATGCATTAGGGAAGAAGACTTCATTGGCACTAAAATAGAGGAAGTACAGAAAATTTTGTCTGATCAAGAGAATAAACCATAACTTTAATAACCAGTTAGAAACAAGAGATCAGTCTCTCTGTAATGAAAACAGGCTTCCATTTCAAATACATAGAAAGAAAAAATGTTTGAGAGTTCCAGAAAACAAGGATAATATAGATACTATTTACCCTAAAGAAGTTCTACAGGGAAAATTTATTGCCTTGCATAATAAAAATTTTAAGAGGATGAAAATAAATCAACTAAAACAACTGACTAAAATTTTAAGAAAGATTAACACATGCCAAAAGACAAAAACCTATAAATTACAAGAGGGAAAAATAAATTAAAAAGCTTATTAATTATGTGAAAATATAAAATAGCTAATTTTCTAAGAAATATCTGTAAATATATTAAAGTATCTGTAAATATATTATAAGATAAAATTGGGGAGTAATAATCACAGAAAGAAAGCACAAGAATACCTTCTTATCTTTTGGGGAAAACCAAATAATTCTCTGTGATATAATGTTACTAAAATAGATCTCAGAGGAAAAAGAAACTGTGAATAGGTAATTTCCCATTGATGAAGGAGAGGCATCCCCCTGCCTCCTGCCCCAGGAAAGCATAAGTCCCAGGACTTTCTCAAGCCAGTTCTACCCAACAAATAAACAGCAGGCAACTGAAAAAAAATTTTTAAACTTTTTCAGATCATTAAGAAAAAGACAACTTTCAAACTTTATTACTCCAATGTTTTAAAGGATTAAGTGCATTCAAAAGAAAACTGAATGTTAGTCTCAATGATCAACTCACTGATAAATTTGCAAATAAAATTTTATAACATAAAATCCAGTAGGATATTTTTTAAAAAATCACAGAATGAGTCATATTTATTCCAGGAATTCAAATAAAGCTCAACAGCAATATTATGAACTATATTAATATAAGCCTGCATATTAATGACCTACGAAGAAAAGACATTTGACTATGTCCATACATATTGAACTTCATTTAGAAGTATTTCAAAACAATCCCTAAAATATTCAATGAGGTTAGATTGATCTACAATTCTACAATATGAAAGAATCAGCTATCTTGGTCCAAAGCCAGAGGCACTGTTAATGGCAAAACTCTTAAGCAGCAAGAGTTCAAACCACACTATCATTTTCACTTTCTTAGGGATTCTAGACAAGATGATTAAAGTAAGACTTTAAAAAAGAGGAAAACAAAAACCAGCAACACAAAGATAGATGGAGGTAAAACTTTCATTGTTTATATAAAGTATGTAGGTATACTTAAAATTCCAAGAAGCAAATGGAATACTGCTACAAACAAGGAAATGTCATATCCAATATAAAAAAAAGAAAATTAACCTTACATTAATTAGCCACAAAATGGAAGGTGGAAATTAGTATAAACACCTACAAAATAAAAATAAAAAAATAATCTCTAACAATAAGCAATGACAGGTACACAGGAAAAAATGAAAAATATCTGACTTTATTTGAACTATACTTCCAAGAACTACTGAAGACTACAGATGATGTGAAACGATAAAATGACGCTTTGAGTTAGGTCATCAGAAACAACACATAAGCATGCTAACTCCATGTGCTAATATGTGGCTTTATTAATTTATCTTGATCATAATGAAGATAAAAAGTGTTTTAAAACTAAACAAAGTGATTTCAAGGATGAATGGAAAATTCAATCAATGTAGAGCCAGAAAACATTTTAAAAAATAGAAAAGTAAAATGAGAGGAAGGAAACACTGAAAGACTCTAATTAGCCAGTTACTGAATCACTAATAGATAATCAGCTAAAATAGCAAATCCAGAATATGAAAAGGGAATACATTCTAGACATTAGAATAAAGAAGTAATTTAGGGCTGGGGTTATGGCGCAGTGGTAGCGTGCTTGCCTAGCATGCGTGAGGCACTGTGTTCGATCCTCAGCACCACATAAAAATAAAATAAAGATATTCTGTCCACCTACAACTAAAAAAATAAATAAATATTTTTAAAAAATAATTCAACTAATAAGCAAAAGATAGACTATTAATTAACTATCTTGGCACAAGGAGATAAAAGATATCACTATCTAATGTTAAAGGTAAATGAGTAATTGCAGAAAATATGCCACGACTTTACCAAAAGGAATACTGCCCCTTATGTAAGTATACAGAAAATTGGTGAGCTGAGTGTTAATAAGCCAATAGCAAAAAAACTTTAAAAAATAAGATCTGTGAATATTCACTTTACAAAAAAGTAAAAGATATTAATAAACATATGCAAAGATGCCCAACCTTAGTAATATTAATAAAATTATGATTCAGAACTATCCCAAAGCACTGTTTTCACCTATAATATTAGTTAAAATTGAAAGTTGATTAATAATTTCTGTGGGGAAGGTTGTGAGGGAAAATTGATAACTTCAAATACAGCTTGTAGAACTATAAGCTAATGAAAAATCTGCATAATGTAACTTAGCAAACAATCATTATAATAAGTACCTAAGTTTTGACCTATCCATTACACTATTAAGGAGATAATCTTACATATGCATATGTGTCAGATGGCCTGTGTGCATGGCTATTTCATTGTGGCAGTCATAAGAGATTGGAAACAATTACCAGTCAATGTAAAAAATGTTTTAACAAATATCTAACAAGCAAAAAATGCAATGTAAAGAAAAGTATGTGTGGTCTCCCATCTTTTGAGTAGTACAGAAGGAAAAGTAAAGAATCTGTATTTATAATCATTTGTGAAGCATGAAGTCATTCTGGAAGCATCTACAATAAATACAAGAGTCAGTGTCAGTGGGCTGAGGAAATAGGAAAGCTGAAAATAAAAAAAAAGAAATGTTTTATTTTTACCATTAGATAACATTGGATTTTTTGTTTCATTTTTTTGAATGAAATAAAATTATTTTTCATTCAGGAATTGGATCAGAATTGGAAAAAAACCACAAACATTATTTCTCTTACCACTTAATGGAGACTCCATTTGCGTAGTATAGAGCCCCATTTCCCTAATGAAAGTGACAGAGGATCTTTTTTTTTTTTTTTAAATATTTTTTAGTTGTAGGTGGACACAATATCTTTATTTTATTTTTATGTGGTGCTGAGGATCGAACCCAGTGCCTCCCGCGTGCTAGGCAAACACGCTACCACTGCGCCATGACCCCAGCCCAACAGAGGATCTTTTTAAAACCCAGGTGAAGGGAAATAATAGAAAACCTAGAACCGAACACTAACTTAAAAATTTATCAGCAAATTAAGTTTTGGCTATCCCAGGTGCACATAAATATGCATTGGCAATTTACAGATTTATAATCCTCCATATTTGTCCTCTTTGAGCGATTAGACTGTTTTACTTTCTTTAGTCTGGAAAGAAAATATCTCCTTCCACAGGGAAAGGACAGAAGATTTCGTCTCACAGTTCAAACTTTATTTTGAAGCTATGTTTGTTTGTTCAGCTTGACAATACGCAAGCAGTCTTCTTTTTCTTTGTCATTATCAATCTTGTCAGTGATACACTGTATTTTAAGAACATGAAGGCAAGCTACACAGGAAGAGAAATGTAATGCAAGTCAACCTGCCATTCAATGCACTAATCCTCTGAACATCTCAACTGTCAAGTGACGAATACCTGGGTGCTCATGTGCAACAGATAAAAAAAAAATTCATGGGACAACAAGCAAAAAGTGTCCAGAGGAATAGATGCACATGTCTTAATATAGCATTCTATCTCAACTGCTAAAATGCATGTTACAATATTTTGTTGTTATACCCTGTGAGTATATAATATAGATATTATATCTAGTCACTCCTCTAAGTATTTTATTTTATATCATTTAAACTTCACAGTAACCGTGTAAGGTAGATATTTTTCTCTCTCTCTTGCAATTGGGAAAATAGATGTTCAAAGAGGATAAGAAACTTGCCCAAGGTCAAACAGATTGGAGCTGAGATTCAAATCCAAGCTCTCTTTGATTTCAAAGTCCACATTCCTAAACTTCTTGTATCTCTGATGCGTGGGATCACATAAGAATAGCTTTTATCTTTACTTTCTGAATCACAGCAAACTATCTTAAGCAGTTAAGTAGAGAGATGAACTGAAAAGTGTTCAATGAAAATAGCAATGCTTGATACCTCTGGATATAAAATTTCAGTTGAAATTAGTTAAACATTACATTCTTCACTTATTGGTTATCATAATTAATACTTAAATTTGGAAAGACACAAAGATATCCTTACATCACTGCCGCTTATTTTCTCTTTTGACACACAAAAGAAAAATCATATCCATTGTTCAGGAAAAAACAAATCATTTAGATATAGACCAGTAATGGCCAAACTTCTCTGAAAGGCAATTACATTATGGGATTTAAAGTAATACACATCATCGTTTGGCATAATTGTTCATCTTAATCATCTCTCTTAGAAATTTGTGGTGACTACAGATGCTTATTTTGCTACTTGAAAATATTTTCAAAAAATTATTGCAAAAATATTTTTTAAAGAACTCTCAGTCTGCATTTGTTGCAAAGCATCAGGGCCTTATTTGTCTTTGCCATTCCTTTCAAAATTATTTACAACCCCGAATTCAAAAGGAAGTAAAAGCTGTTAGCTGGATTTTATGCACATATATCCAAGAATTCCTACTTAGTGGTTATTTTTAGAGAAACAAGCATCTGTATCTTTTTCTAAAATGAATCATCATTTGGTTTTGGATCTGACATGGCCTTGAACTGGGGGCATTAATGTGGAATTCCATGTTCTATATAAACAAACAAGAAAAATGAAAGCTAATGGCTTTTTAAATGAGACACAGTCAAGTGTACAGTTTTGTGACCCAGAAGTCTGTACACATTAATGGGCACCCACCTGCCTGCTCTGCCTTTACCTTGGGACCCTCTTCGCATCTTTTCTCCAGCTATGATGCAGAATACATTCAGCAGTACAGTACACCATGTGGCAAGGCCATTCTTGCCTCAAGGCCTCAGGACACATTAGCTACACTTTCGTCTTGGAACACTGTCCATAAATGCTTCCTGTAATTGGTTCCCGATTCCTTCAGCCAGGTTTCTGCTAAAAGGTTAAAAGGTTCTTCAGATATTCTACCATGACCACCCAACCCATTTATAAACCCCTACCAGCCAACCCATTCTTTACTATATCACTTTGTTTTAATGTCTTCATCATGCATTTAGGAAACTTTAATATTCATATAATTTTTTAAGTATTTTATTGTTCCATTGAAAGGCAAAATGTTTTGCTTGTGTATTACTCAATCCCCAGCACTTGGCATAGTTGTTAGCACAAAAGGGATGCGTGTTAGGTGGTTGTTATATCAACACCTTTTAAAAGTCTTACTGGTTAAAGTGCGGGCTATTGAGCCAGGCACGGTGGCGCAAGCCTGTAATCCCAGCACTTAGGGAGGCTGAGACAGAATTGCGAGTTCAAAGCCAGCCTCAGCAACAGCGAGGCGCTAAGCAACTCAGTGAGACCCTGTCTCTACATAAAACACAAAATAGGGCTGGGGATGTGGCTCACTGGTTGAGTGCCTCTGAGTTCAATCTCCAGTACCCCCCCCCCCAAAAAAAGCGGGCTATTGAAAAGAAAATTGGAATGAGAGGAAAAACAATGGTCTCTGAGAAATCACACAAATGTTATGATTGCACACACATGAATATGTGCAGCGCTGAAGGACGCTTCTGACTTGCCCGTTGCATAGTTAGTTCCTTTCCTGTCCCCATCCAACTGGAGTCTACTATATCATACAGCAGGGAGAGCAGGTCCTGTGCAGTTTCCACACCCTTGGGCTGTGATACTGTTTATGATCTCAGAATATTTATTTATAAATGAGCCTGAAAGCCCTTTACAACTCCAAATGCACTGATTTTACAAGAAAAGAAAAATTACCTTATGGTATTTAAACATCTTGGTAAACAGATATATTCATACATTGTTTCTGAGAGGAGAAAATAGGTTGGCATATTTGAGATAAAAAGTTAAGACTGCAGCACACGTTTAAGTTGAATTTCTATTTAAAAAATACTTGCAACATCAAAGCTGATGTAGTCTATTTTTTGCACATGCACTTGAAAACCCTGGAGCCATAGACATGTTTTTAATGACTCAAAAGGGAGAAACTGCCAATTTATTTTTCCTCAAATAATTAAATCTTTAATTAATTTCACATATAGTTAGTAATAAGCATCATCCTAGTTTTGAACTTTCAAGTATCCCTCAGTTTGCTTTTAGCATTGCTTCTGTGCTTGCTGGAGCTACTTAAGTCTCATGATCAGTTTGAGAATAGCTCTCAAACTTTCACTTCTTAAAAAAATGAAACACATTCCAAATGATATGAGGGAACTGTTGAGTCAAGAGATACAAATTATATGAAACCATAAAGTGGCATAATTGAGCAAAGCAATTTTGGTGAGAAACTAAAAAGGAGGGGAAATCATGTAAATGTGATTATTTCTAATTAGAAACAATGAGTAACCAAATCAAATTATACAATGAGGATTTGATTTAGATCCCTGGAGGAAAGCAACACATGTATTTGCATTCATCTCCAGCTTTTCCTTTCCCCTCATCGCTTCTCAATGCTTTCTTAGACCCTTAATTGTAACTAAGATGGTTGTTAGCACAGATCCTTAGAGCGATTCTGAAGATATGGTCTCAAAATTGTTGTTCTTTCACATGCTAAGGTGCTGTACTAGGTGCTGAAGTGACACGGACAGGACTTAAACCTCTGCCAAGCCCCTTGTTTACATTTCCCACAAAGACCTGAGACTGAGATATATTCCAGATCTACAAGGGGGTTTCTAAATTTGAAGCTTTGTAACCTTGTGTAAGTTATTTAACTACTAATTTATTTATTAGATGTATGTGTGGGCATAGCGGAGACAGAATGTAAGAAAACCCTACTGAGAAGTTTTTTCAGCTAGAGGCTTAAAGAAAAGAAAGATCGTGTACTTAGGGATCCTGCAAAACAAAACAACAAAACAAAACGCAGTATAACAAACAATAGGGTACAACTCAATGATGTTGTCTATTACAATTAAAAAGAACAGATTATTTGAAATGCAATGTGCATCTCAGTTGAGCATAGCTCTTCAGTTGTTTTCAACTTTGATTTAACAAATGGAGCATATCAATTTTTTTTCTGGATCCTCTCCTTTCATAGTGCTGTTCTCCTTAGTCCCTTTTTCAGACTTGTTTGCTGGCTGTTCTTTCAGTACAAAACATATTTGGGTCTCTCAGTCTTCAGACTGCCTAGGACCTCCAGCTAGTAAAGTCATGCTCCCAGCTGGCTTTCCAAAACACCCTAAGCATTCTCTATCTTCTTATTCTGATAGGTTTTTCTATACAAAATTGTGATTCTCTGCCATTATACCACGTATTCAGTTACCTATTTGACTGCCCCATAAGCTTTATGGCAGTGGATGTACTGTTTTGTTCATGGCTGTATCTCCGGTGCCTAAACACATCTTAGGACAAACATGGTACAGGCATGTTCGTTGAATATGAACACTGGACTCTAACATGTTCGGTGCTTACTGCCCCTTACATCACCCATCTTGGCCAACATGGAAAACACAGGTGCAGTCCCTGCCTTCACAATGCAGGATGGATGCACGGTTCTGTGATCATATATCACATCTAACATGGGGGATCCTGATGGTACCATAATGTCCATCAGAGCAAACCTGATCAAATGGCTGTCCGCAGAAGGAGTATACAAGCTGTAAAGACAGCTTTGTGGACTGTCCCCTGAGTAGTGTGAATCAAGTACAGGCTGATATTTGGAATATGTGATGATATAATGATCTTGAAGTGAATGATTTTCTTCTTGATCCTAAAGTTACAATATACTAGGTGCATGCTGGCAGTATATCAGACTAACATTTTTCACTTTTAAATAATATACTATAGCTTTTCATTGAACAAACATCTCTTGATTAATAAGTATAGACAATGTTTTACAATAAGCTTTTGGAAACTCAAATATTCTATAGTATTTAAAACTTTTGAAATATTTAATGTTTCAACACTCCAGTTCATTTATTCCATACACTGATTTTCTAATCTCCAAACAATATCCATGTGACTGCAGTTTAGAAAGTACTACACTGGAGGATACTCCCATAAGACAAGGGACTGCTTATCTATCGCTTTAGAACTCATGCCTGGGTGGAAGAGGTGAGCATATAAGAGGGATTAAGTTTCATTCCTTTTCTGTAGAGTCAGGAGAACACATGTAGCAGTTTGAGAGTGACGAAGAAAATGGCACGTGAATAATAACTTGCTGTAGATCTGCTGTTGTAGAACATCCTGGGCTATTTTTCCAAGTCTTGGGGCAGGCATGCTGGGGCCAAATGGAAAGCATTTGATCCACAGTAGGAGGCAAAGTGTTCAACAGGAGAAGAATCCAGAAGACAGATTTTTAGTACAGGCAATTACTTCCATAAAATTTTTTCATGACAGCACAGTTTGCCTAGATTCCTTTGATAATATGTATGGACTAAAGTACTGGAGCAGCAAACGATTTATACAATTAGTGCTAAAAGAAGATGTGCGTTTGCTTTATGATTCCTCTATGATATCCAGGTCCAATGTTGAGAAATATTGTTCCCAACTGCACTAGACTTCTCCCATAAGGCAAGAAAAACCATAATGAAATTATCTATTTCTTCTAGTTTTCCACTCATAAAAAAACAATTATGTTGATAAAATCCATCACTAGTTATTAATTATATATACTTAGCCAACTGTGTTACTCTAATACACTTTACGACGGCTTCAGAGATAACCAATAGGTAGAGCTTTTAGTCTAAACAGAAAAGTTTATAACAGTTGTAACAATAACAGCATGAGGGTAGCTTCCACTTATTAAGCATCTACTGTGTAATAGTAACTGATGGAGTTTGTTTACATTTTGCACTAATTACAGTTTCAAAGAAAAATAACCCTCTTTCAAAGATGAGAAATTTAAGATCCAGAAAATGAAGTTGATCCATGAGTGGCAGAGAGTTGCTGTATATGCATTTTTCTGGTCTTGATGGCTAGCACCCTGTGGGTGATGATGCAGTGTATACCAACAGGTTGCTGACAACATAACAGACACTGGCTTGCTAGAAGAGGGCGGTTTCAGGAAGAGCTTCATGGTGTAGGTGCTTCAGAGACAGCTCTGTATTCCACTTGCCTAGGTGATGCATGTGGACCAGGTGAAGTTTATGGTGGCTAGAGAGCAATCAGCATGCATTTCCTTTGCCTCAGCATGCTTTCATGCCTTAGAGTAGCGACGTAGGTGTAGAATCTATTTTTTTCACTGATTCAGGTAAAAAACCCGAGATGTGCCAAGCTTCTCTTGTCTTTCACACCCCATGAGATTCATCATTCAAATCTGTTGCTGCCATTATGAAAAAAGACATACATTTCAAGCACTTCTAGAAGGTTCCATGGTTTTCATACTGGTCTAATCTGCTGTCATCATGTCTCCAGTTATGAAAATAGTGCTCTGAGTGCTTGTCCTGTGTTCACCTGGCTTCCAGTCAGATCTACTCTCAACACACGAGCTTGAGTTAAAGTGAAATTTCGTAGAGACGCATGGGCTTTGCAAACACTGGTGGTCATTCTGTGTGAGAAGGGAAGTCCTTGCATGCTTTTAAGAGTGTAAGGAGCAGACACCTCAGGCCCTCTTCTTGCTTTGAACATTTCCCACCTTGGACCCTCATAACGGGCTGTGCACCCTTCTTGGAATTCTTTAACTAGGGGCAGGATTTGCTCCTTAATTTCTTTAGATATTTCCTCAAGTATCTCTTCCTCTGTGGCCTTCCTGACTATTGAATTTAAAATTAAACCCTCTCTCTGTCCCTTCAGCAACTGTAATCATTTTGTTTTCATGTCACTTATTGTTTTCTATCACATACTGTATGTTTTTTATCTGATTTATGTCTCTATGTGCTAGAACGATGTCCTTATGAAATCAAGTATACTCTGATACTCTGATTCTCTGCTATATCCACATCCATGCTACTTACAAGAAGGTCTAATGGAGAGCAAGGACTCTTGATAAATATTTTTTCAACACAAACTGACCTAACACAAAATACAAGCCATTAAAACTATTTAGAGCACAACTTATCCAGACCTTAGATTTTATTCTTTTAAAAAATGAATAAACTGCATAGCTTTAAGAGCTTTGTTTATCTTTTATAGGTAGGGATTATCATATACTTGCCAGATGCCAAATTCCAAGTGCCACACTTGCATCATATAGCAATATATAAACCCCATGACTTAGTCTATGCCCTCGTCTCCTAGAGACCCAAGGAAGAGAAAATGCCAGCAGCACAAGATGAACAGCATAGCACCCATTAGCTTTAAATTAGCATAATAAATTATTAGAAGTAACTGCCTCAACAAGCAAGTTACAGAATGACAGGACTGAGGACTAGAAAATGCTTAAATCTCTTTTTGAAGAGCCTATGTTAAGTATGCACAATAGAAATGAACTATTTTGGGGCTGGGGTTATGGCTCAGCGGTTGAGCGCTTGCCTCACATACGTGACGCACTGGGTTCGATCCTCAGCACCACATAAAATAAATAAAGATATAAAAAATAATAATAGCATATCATTTTAAAAAAAAGAAATGAACTATTTTTTGATCACTTTTTGCTTATTTATAGACTGATTGTAATTATCAATATAGAATGATGGGTTTCCTTATGGTAGATTCAGATACACATAAAAATGTGATTCAACCAATTTCATATACACAATCCAAAAACCCTCTCGTGTGAATGTAATCAAATAGACTCCATCTCACAAATTTGTGTACCTGTATAAGACCATTGACTTGTTGTATTATATATGCTTTCACACATTCCTACACATATGTACTTATAAACACATATATAATACACTTATGTAACTAGTTTTCGAAATTTTCATGTGGTATATTTTTAGTAACAATCTCTAATGCAAATAAATCACCTACAAGAAGCCCTACTTTGCCCAATCCCTGAAAAATTGGCCCAGTTTCATAGACAAGCAGAAAACAGACTCTAGAGCTATATTTTAGATGGAATTCTATTCAATTAGAAAAAAAAAAAACAGGTGATATATTGAGGACTGCACTAGGATGAATTTAGGCTCAAGTCCAAACAATGCACTGAATAAGAGTGATGAGAGATTATGAAACCTTTTATCTTGATGACTGAAGATTTGACATCTTCATTCTGAATATCTTCCTAAACAATTTGAGAAGAGCTCAGATCACCAAAGGAGTATACAATTTATTAAGCCTGGCTTAGAAAGTTGGAACAGGGTTGTTTAATGGTTAAAAAACATGGTCACCAAATCAGATTTCTAGTCTTGGTACTATTTCCAAATTGCTTCCCAGTCCTTCGAAAGTCACAAAATGACACAACTCTCAGAATTGGACCAAGTGTTAGAACTTTATTTTTAACTGGAAGGCCAGTGCATTATTCCCAACCTTCCCAGCTTCTAAAAATACATAAAGATCCTGGATAAACTATTTTTTTTTTTTTAATTAAGAGAGATTGTCAACCTTGAGAACAACTGGAATTATCTAGAATCCAGATACAAACAGGCATGTCACAGGTTACTTGAAGCTGTGCAGCTCTGGTCACAGAAAAACTTTGTAGTTCTAAAGCTGCACATGTTGGATTTTGGGGGCTATATTTGTCTTTGTATTGGGTTTAGAGTTGCTTCATACTGACATCAATACTGTGGCTTTATTTATGATTTTTATGCTCAGATTTAACTTTTTATACAAGTGGCTCCTTTAAAATTATGAAAGGCACTTATCTTTAACCCAACTGCTACATTTTCTTCTGTTTTTTCAATATCCGCTTATCTTCTATTCTTTCACTATCCCTTGTGAGAGGTGGTCCAAAATTTGGTCACCGTTTTTTGCTTTTTGTATTTGATAACATGCTTCTCATGTCCAAGGTCCTAGATGGAAGCCAGGTTTCTAGGTGTGAAGTGAATACTTCAGGGCAAAGGAGGAAACTAGCCTGTTTTATACCCTGGGCATTTTTACTAATTAAAGCAAAAACTGCACTTGGCTCTGTTGATTTGCAATCTCTTTACTAATTTTTAACTACAACCTGTTTTTTCACACATAATTTATCAAGCGTCTGATAGAAAGCAACATTTTAAAGACACATACATATTCACGTGTTGACTTTGGCAAAAAAAGGCTCTGCGACCCTGATGATTTATTCATATGGCTATTTTTTCTTTTTCTTTTATCAACTCTCATTTGTTAAAATGTGGGTAAGATTATATGTAAAGTTTAAGTTCCTTAATTTAGGCAAAAGACCTACCAGGATGCTAGTACCTGCAGAGAAATTTATTTTTGGGTTAGGTTTTGAACAGTTAAATTTTATTCTAATTCTTTGACCATAATTTAAGATATATTTCAATGAAAATATAACACACTAGACAATGTTTACAATTTTAAGCAGTATTGATCATTTTTGGTATTTTCTGTCTTTACATAATCTTCTAAAGACTTTTTAAAATAGCTATAGAAATGCTAACCTACATCATTGAAAAAAAAATATAATGAGTGACTGAGAAGTATGACATTTTACCAAGCACTGTTCTAGGCCTATGATCACTGAACTGTCCTTAATCTATTTAATTCCTATGTTGGCTTTTCATTGCTGTGACCAAAATATCTGACACAAACAACTTAGAGGACGAAATGTTTATTTTGGGTCATGGTTTCAGAGCTCTCAGTCCTTGGTTGTCCACCTCCATTACTCCAGCCCTGAGGTAAAACAGAACATCATGGCGGAAGGGTGTGGCAAAAGGAGTCTGCTCAGATCATGGCATCCAGGAATCAGGGGCAGGCATGGCCAGGGAGAAGATAAACCCTTCCAGAGCAGCCCCCCAGTGACTTCCTTCCTCTAAGTCCTACCTCCTAGTCATCCATTTAACCATCACTGGTTTAATCCATTTATGAGGTCAGTGCCTTTCTGACCTGATCATGCCTATAAACCCTGACACACATTACGGATCATGTGGTCAACATGTGAGCCTTCTGGGGGATATTCTGGAGCCAAACTCTAACAATCCCTATATCAGACTGCCTCAGGGATGTGTTGTCTTTTTGGAATATGGGAAAATGTATTTTCTTGTTTATGGAAGAAAGAGGGAAAGTTAACTGAAACTAAGATTAAGAATGGAGTCTACACTATATTACTAGATTTCTATTTCAGATATATTATGTATTTTTACTTCTACTACCTTAAATGTTCAGCATGAGGTTTACTTTCTTATTCTGTAATGAGGGAATCTTAGTACCTCTACATCATAGTTTTCATAGGGATAAGAAAAAAATATGAAAAATGATTGGTATGGCACCTGGCATATACTAATCCCCTCAAATTAGTTATTGAAATTCTAGCAGTTCTTTCTAATCCCACCAGTTTACGCAGTATCATTTGATTTTATTTTCTATTTAATTTTTGATGTTATCAAAAAATCTTTGCCAATTCTCACACCCAAATGAAAAACAATTATTGAGGACAGCTGGCAAACAAAAGATGTTGACATGTTCATATTCTACAAAGACACAGTGGATACTTTGTTTTCTTTCTTGATCACATATGTGATTTTTCCACTGCCATGGAACAAGCAGATCTAACTTTTAAAATACTGGTTTCTGTAATTTATCTCAAATAATATTTGGAAGGAGAGTATTACTTCATATGAAATGATCCTAACATCTTCCTCTGAAACATCAAGATACTCATACATGTATTTTTTTTAAAAAAATCTTGGTACCACTGAATAAAGTTTTATTACTTCCATGTAAGCAAGTGTCAGAGTCTTGAGGGCTAAAAATGATTCCATGTTGAAGTGAGAAAATGTAAACTGTTTGGGGCCACCTGTATGAGAGCCCAGAGTCACACCCAGGGAGCCATCATTTTTATTTGGCTTCTTTTCAAAGGTATTGGGAAGAAGATGCTAAGTGCTATAAAATTGAGGATTAACTTTACTGGGACAGGAACTCATGGAATTGCATTCAAAAACTTGGCAACCTCTAAAATTTGAACTGTGGATTTTAGAAATTCTTTTCTCAACATTTCATGCTGAATACAACTGATGAAATGAGCTTAAAAGAAGAAAAGGTATCACCTACTTATAAAGAGAAATGAAAACTGTTTTCAGCTGTCATAAACTTCCTGTCAGATACATACACTATAATTAACCTGATATATGTACATAAGAATTGTTATAAAAGGTGTGATTACACTGTGGATGAATTATGTTGTTTCACGAGTCATGAAAACATCAAAATTAAATTTATAACTCCACATACATTATTCAACATTCCATGATTTATTATCTAGTATTTATAAAATTTATACCTAAGAGTCAAGCAAAAAATGACATTTTCCTGTTTCACAAAAATTCATTTCTTTAACATATAAAAAACTGGCACCTAAGATGACAAAAGGAAACAGGAACAGGAGAACAAATGCAGTCTCTTTTTCAGTGTGGAGTGTTTCCATAAGCTATGTTTTAGACCTAGGAAAACAAGAGGTTCTTGATAAGGTTGTTCATCATTAATCTCATCTACTTCCCGTGGGTAATCTATATAAACAGCGATGAGTTGACGGGATTTGTGCAAGTATTAGGTCACTTTTCTCAAGAAAATAACTTTTCAATATATGTGTGTGTCTTAATCTCTGCAACAGATTTTTTATTAATTTTTACAACTGTTTTATAACTTTCACTGGTAAAATATTTAAATTTTTCATTATCTGTAAGTGAGGTGTTCAGCAAAATAAGTTCACAATAGAAGAGGAAGAATTTCATGTGACTTTGCATGACAGATTCTCCCATGCCTTCTCTGCTCAGAAGGCAATATGGTTTCTTTGTAACATAAATGAGATATCATCTTCCATTTCAAAGCTCCCCCTGACTGCCTATTCAATAATAGTCAAACTTGCATAGGGTTTACTAAGGCCTTTGGTGATCTCTCTCTTAAATTCTCTTAATTACATTTTATCCCATTTTCCCTGTATTCATTGGTCTTCTTTGGCTCTTGGAACAAACCATGACTTCCTATCTTTTCTTTCCTGCCTGTCTTCTCACATCCTGTTATCTCTGCCCAATCATGGTATGGCCCAATTCTGACCTGCCTGACTCATTTCTTCACCTTCAGGATTCAGATTCAATGCAACTTGCTGCAAAAGTCTTTCCCTGATGTGGCATACATTATTTATACTCAACAGTTAGTATTCTTAGTTCTTTTGCAGGCAGGTAGGACACACTTCCTAGACTCCTCGCTGTTATGCAAGACATGAAACTCATTCTGGCCAATGACATGTGAGCAGAGTAACAAGTGTCACTTTCAGGCTGTAGCACTGAAAACTATCCACCATTCCTCAGTCTTTCTTTGTGGCAGTGAACTTGTTTAGACTGTAGAGCCAGTGGACCTCAGTGGATCACCAAATTACCAAAGGACAGATATATTAGACGGTTGATTACACTAGAACCCATTATGTGTAGAGAAAAATAAACTTGTATTGGATTAAGCCACTGAAATTTGGGGTTACCAGATTTTCTATTATAACCATAGCCTGATCATAACATTCAAATTAAGTCCACTAAATTATTTACTTTAATAGCACCTACCACAATTATTAATACTAAACATGTGTTTGATTTCCTTATGTAATGTCTGCTTTCTCGTCTAGATCAGAAGTTCATTCATTTTTGGCAGAGACACATAGTAAATATTAGTTTCTATGGCCCCAAGATCTCCCTGGTACCTACTCAACACTCCCATTCTACCATGAAAGCAGCCTCACACAATACGAACATGAATTAGTGTTATAATAAACCTGTGGTACAATAAAACTGTATTTACAAAAACAGGCACTAGGACAGAGACATTTGGTTCATGTTCTGTAGATCTACATAGGAGTATTTTTCAGTTTTGAATATATACATTTCTCTTATCAGATTGGCAGGCACTAGGCAATCAATAAGCCGCTAAAACGTAAAAACAAAGATGAATGAATCAGCTAATGTTAAGAGCAATCACTGCTAGATAAGAGCAGTTGAAGTTTCTCTCATGTAGCTTGATAAACTATACAACTGGGTGGGACTATGTAGATATATCCAATTTATAAAATCTTCTAAGTCAAGATTCTAGGATCTCTATATGTCTTAGAATGGCTTTAGCCACTTGTCTACATGCATTTTTATATGACACTATAATTCTTTCAGCCCAAACATACATGGAAAAACACATAACAGAGGAATAGAAGAACATAAGGTATAATAGACCTTGAGTTCTGTAATACATTAGATCCCTCTCTCAAATTTTACTATTAAATTATTAAAGGACCAAAATAAAGAATGTGTAAAAATCATTCTCTTGCATAATTTATTTTCTTCCAACTGTCTTCTGTTATTGTTATTGAAGGCACTGATGTTAACCTCAACCACACTCTTGAGCTCCTACTCACTCTGCCTGATACATTACACATGAAATAAACACATGCTTTCATTACATATGTCCTATGTGTGAGTTTTAAAGATAAATTTACATGCAGTTCATTTAAACTGTATAGAAATCCTTAATAGGAAGAATAACCTTTACTTCAAACAAGAAAATGAAGACTTATAGATATATTTTCTCTACTGCCTGATAAATATTGCAGCCAAGACTCGAACCTAATTCTGAAATTTAAACACGATAATGTCATAGTATTTCACTTAACTTGATTTAGTAAAAAATGATGTCAATTATATGGAAAAACTGAAAAGTGCTTTTTTTTAAAGCAAAAAAGATACCCTAATACTCTTGTTACCAAGATAAGGACCTAGGAGACTCTTTGTAGGAGGCTTGGTCAACTATTATTTTCTTGTCTGAAACATTAATCACAACTTCACTAGGTCAATCGGCTGTTCATATTAGATTTGGTGCCTATAAAATGTAAGCATGAGTGACCGGGGAATTTCTAAACATTGAGCTACTTATATTATTCAATTGAATCAAATAAAGAGAAACATAGAAAGACAAATTTCATTATCAGAAATTCTGAAGGGAATGGGATATTAATCATTCCAACTCAATGTTTATTAATGTACAAAGACTACATGAAAGTGTTGAAAGAAGAGATTGGAGGATTAAAATTTTTGTCAAAGTCCAGCTTTTTATTTTTCTAACCATTTGTGAGAATAGATATCCAGACGCAATTGACTGCTAATGGAAAAAGTGCTAGCCACCCAGCTCCTCCACAATTTGGGAGAATAAAAGGTCGTAACCATTTTCTAGATATAATTCATTCTGAATAAATCTGCTTATAATTAGTAATAATAGACAATAGTCTTTTTCAAAATTATATGTCATTCTTAATCCTTTCCTATTTTAAAAGGTTTGAAAGTTCATAGTGTTGGGATTGTGCAGAACAAAGACATTAACAATATTCAGATACCGTGTAAGTTTTAGTTTATAGAAACTTTGCTTTGTGTGCTATCCTACTTAAAATTTTAAGGGGAAAATATCAAAATCATTGCAAAGTAAATCTTTAAATGATATGGATTCTAAAGTACTAAACTTCAGCTGTTAGTGCACAAAGCCAAGATAGTCTGTGTTGCAGAATATTGTGCTTAAAAAATATATTAATGCCCAGTATCAATTGTGCTATACATATAGTACATGATTGCATATATGTGTGTTTTCTATCAAAGAAAAGGAAACTGACCACTAACAAATATTCAGAGAAAAATATTACATGGTGCAAAAACAAGAATGTATAAAATCATTGCAACTAAGTAATTCATCATCATGTGTTGAGATACTTTCTTTTGATAGTTAAAGCTTGGACAGACTAGAGAGGAGATGTCAAGAATAAGGAAAAGCAATCAGGCCAAACTGGGTTTAGTTCTGAACCTAGCTTTAGCTGGCCTAATTGTTCAAACTTCTCTGTGCACATTTTTAAAAAGGGGAAGTCAGTCTTTTATAAGTCTTTTCATACTGAACATTATGTTTCTATATTCACGGAGACAACTTGAAATAAATTTTGTAAAAACACCTAGCACAGGACCCAGGATCCAGAATTTCCACGACAGCATGTCATTTTCTTGTTCCAAATCACACAACTAATAACCAAAATAGAATTTAGAAGAAGGCTGATGCCCAACTCCAGGTTTAGAACTGTTCAGATACATCTTATAAGAGATGAGACGTTATGCAGTGATAGAGCTGAAATATAGCCTGTGGGAAGAGCTGAAGTCAGTCATTTAAGAATAGGTAGGACTGCAAAAGAAGACCACTGCTGTTCCAGGAGGTGAGAAGAATGAAAATAAAATGTTCAGAGGCCAAAGATGCATGGTACATGGTGTGTAAGACTAAATTTCTTGCCTGACTACAAAATTGTCTACTATTGATTAGAAAAACGAAAAGTGTGTTCTGTTCGAAAATGCAGTTTCAGGTATGATTTGATATAATGCAGAACAGATAACAAAGAATTGTCAGACTCTGAATTCATGGAATAACATGATATCACTCTAAGATCATTCTTTTTTTTTTATATATATATATATTTATATATATTTTTTATCAACCATCTTTACTATACCCATTCCCCTTTCCTGCCCCTCACCTCCCCCCTGTCGTGTCCAGTGTTTCTCTATTTCTCTTATGTTTCCCATTCCCACCTCCCTTATTCATCAGCATCCACTAATCAGAGAGACCATTCGGCATTTGGTTTTTTGGGATTGGCTTACT
>PVHX01004935.1:62513-118839 GCA_004024805.1 Geosciurus inauris | reverse complement strand
CAAAATTATAAGCAGATTACATTCTTCATATTAAACATCTTTATATGCACTTTCAATGAACAGTATATATATATATATTTATATATATTTTTTATCAACCATCTTTACTATACCCATTCCCCTTTCCTGCCCCCCACCTCCCCCATGTCGTGTCCAGTGTTTCTCTATTTCTCTTATGTTTCCCATTCCCACCTCCCTTTGCAGGCAAATGGATGGAACTGGAAAGCATTATGCTAAGTGAAGTAAGCCAATCCCAAAAAACCAAATGCCGAATGGTCTCTCTGATTAGTGGATGCTGATGAATAAGGGAGGTGGGAATGGGAAACATCCCTGCCTTCTAAGGGAAGGTGGAGAATAGTGCAGAAAAGAGGGTGACACAACCCAATGGCCTAAACCCCGGAACGTTAGGGAGGAGCCAACTTTAGCAGACAGAGAGAAGGGAAATAAAAGACAACCTCTCCCTTGACTTTCTACTTTTACTTATTCGTGACATTTTCAACCTGCATTCCTTGTTCATGAGTCAAGTCTCAACTTCTCCTTCTTAATGAGTGAGCATAGTTTGGTTTAGTGCATTTCCGGACACTTGGGACTTTAAAAGAGAACTTTAGAACCACAATAACCACAAACTACGTGTAATCCATGTCACATGATGTTGTATAAAGTGAGAACAAAATCAAGTCAAAGTAGTTTCAATATACTGATGGAATATGCATTTATGAGTCACTAAAGGAAGTTGGGGACGTGTCCTGTCAAGATAATATCACATCATCCAGTCCACATTTCTCTCTTCCATGCAAAGATTCTGAGTTCTTTTCCTACCATAAAAAATAATATAAAAAATATATATATGAGTGAATGCCTAGTGGGCCAGACCTCACACTGAGCTCACAATACACACTAAACTTACACTATTTCCTCTTCTCCCTCTTTTTCTGAGCAGCTGCCTTAGAAAAAAAGTATTTCTAGGCAGACAAAGGCTGAATTTGTCCATTTGAGCTAGAGTTACCTGTCCTGGTGAACAGAAGGATTATGGCCTTGGTTTGTGATTTTAAATATAATTAAATATAATGAGAGGATAAAAATAAAGAGCTGCCAACTGGAGATAAAAAGAAATAGAACTGCTGTGTCACAGGCATAGATGTATCTTAACTACTTTTAAAAGATAAAATAATTATTGACTCCTAAGTAGAAGCAAGTGGTCATTGGTCAGGACATCTAATATCATGAGAGACGCTAGATAGCATGCCGAGTGCTGAGTTAGGTCACAAAAATGGTTCACCTTGGATCAATCTGATGGCTTTGAAGGGAAACAGGAGTAACATCTTATAATTCTGATTTGGAAACATCATTTCTGATATCATCTTATGTTTAGAAGATGAAAGGAGACTATGCAAAATGTTATGTCCAAATTATATATTCCTTGGCCATGTGAATAAACAGATGCTACTTTTTATGGCCTTGCTCTGTATGAGTAGTGACTTGTAAAAAATCATTTAGCTTCTCTATACTGCTGACCTGCTGAGGCTGTTCTTCAGCAAAGGAAAAAAAATAACTATATTCACAGGGAGAAAAATAATGAAATAAGTAAGATATGACTCTAGTCTAATATAATTTAACTTGTAGGGTAAGAAAGTATAGATCTTAGTGATTATAAAATGACTTGTAATTGTTTACTTTATCATTTGGTGATGGTCCTTGTGGTTGTTATAGCTGTAATATATGCTAAGCTTCTTCCTGGTATGTTTGTTTACTCCTTTCTTTCCTGTAGAATATAAAGAAGGAAAAGTTTTGGGGATTCCCAAAACTTGGAAGTAATATTGATGTCAATGAGCAATCAATACATTGTAGGGTGGAGAAGAAAGTACATAAATATCCTAAAGAAACAAATGGCTACCGGGTTGTCAAAAACTGGCTGTAACTTGACTATTAACATGATAAAATAAAACTTACGAAAACACCATCAAAGGGAAATCACTGTATCAGTCAAGGTTCAGTACCAGAAACTGAAATTGCTACTAAAACTCTTTAATTTGAGGACATATGACTGTAACCGTGATGCAGTTACATCATTAGGTCTCGGATCAGAAATGTGGAGGCTGGAATCCAGCTGCCTGCTACGAAAAAACAGCCCAAAGCATCAGCAAATAATAAAGGCCTCAGCTTCCCATTTCTCCCAATTGTTGCACAATGGTAACACACTGGAGGAGTCTACTTTGCTCCAGAAACCCAGTTATGCAGGAGAGTGGGAGCTAAAGTTTCATCTAACCTCGGCAGTACAGAATACCCCAGTAGGAGATGAAAATGAATGCTCAGAGGTAACCCACTGTGTGCTATGGTCACCAAGACCCTCCAATGAACTAGAGTAGCTACACTATGAAAATAAAGATGGATTCATGAAACGATCTTGGTCTGATTTTTAAAACATTTGAATCAAAGACTGTCTCTGATTAATCTCACATCTGCCAGGCATCCTGATTACAAACTGATTTTTTTTTTTTTTGGTACCCAGGATTGAACCCAGGAGTGCTTAACCACTGAGCAACACCCCCATCCCTTTTTTTGGGGGTGAGGGGCCGGGGATGGAACTCAGGGATACTCGACCACTGAGCCACACCCCCAGCCCTATTTTGTGTTTTATGTAGAGACAGGGTCTCACTGAGTTGCTTAGTGCCTCGCCGTTACTGAGGCTGGCTTTGAACTTGCAATTCTCCTGTCTCAGCCTCCCTAAGTGCTGGGATTATAGGCTTGCACCACCATGCCTGGCTTCTCAACCCTTTTTTATATTTCATTTAGAGACAGAGTCTCGCTGAGTTGCTAAGTGCCTTGCTAATTTTCTGAGGCTCGTGAGCCTGCTGCCTCAACCTTCCAAGCTGCTGGGATTACAGGTGTGTGCCACTGCACCCAGCTGATTTCTTGTATACCTTGCCTACTGAGTAAGAATGCTCTGAGCAGAGGATCCTGGTCTTTGGGGGATTTATATTTCACATTTTAATTGTCTTATTTTCTCAGTATTGAGATGCTGATTAGAGTATGGACTCTATTTCATTTTAAAAGAAACTTAAAGAGAAAAAAAAACACCACCATATTAGTTTCTCCATGGTAAAAAAAAGTCTTCATTTCAAAAATGTATAAATGTTTAAAAAATGTTGCAGTATGATATTGGGAAACATGGTAATGAATTTGCATCCTTTAAGGTGAAGTAAATCTATTCTGAGAATCAGATCCATTTCTAGTGTGCTTTTATGTATTGTAATTTCTAAGACAATCCTGTCAAAGGCCAGACTTGACACTGGAGTGAGGCACTTTGAGCAGGACACCAGTTTCCTGTGCAGACCCCTTCTGGTGGCCAGCCCATCATAGAAGATAGTAATATCACACTGGCCTTTTATCCACATCATGTGGTCCATTCAGCCCTATAACACTGCTAATATTATTTTTATTTATTTATTATTGTTAGTTATACATGACAGTAGAATATTTTGACATGTTTATACAAACATGCAATAATTCTGCAGACCTGTAACACTTTTAAATTGATGTCTACTTACACAGAAGTTTCATGAAGGAAAAGGGCAGATCAAATCAGCTCCTTGCCACCTCACATCAACCAGAGTCCCTGGAGGCAGTGGTTTCCATGCCTGTGATGCTGCACTATTCTTACCTTTGTTACTTTACTGTTCCACATGTCTCTTGGGCAATGATTATCAATGGTACATGAGGTGCTGCTAATAAATAACTGACCAAATAAGGTAAACAATCAGAACTTTATGGTTTTATTACGTAGAATAACTATCTACCATTACGATCATTTTTGGATATTTACCAAGAAGCCAGCAATTGCAAGTCTGAGAGGTCATATGAATCAAAATATCAGGTGAGTAGTTCATATTCAGGCTTAACAATCTGGAAAATATGGCAGAGGTGACTCCACTATGACTATATGTGCATGTGTGTATATTCTTTCATTAATATATGGGAAATTCTGAGTTCAAATCCCAGACTTGTCTGTTCTAATCATATGGCTCTTCACAAGTAATTAGTGTCACTGAATCTGTTTCTTTAGCATAACAAGGAGAGAGTAGTAGCTACTTTATAGGGTTATTGTCAAGATGAAAATAAAGTATGATAGGTAGAAAATTTAGCACAAAGTTTAGCAAGAGGATATACTTAAAATAGAGCTTAAAATATAGTAACTATTGCTATTATTGTTAATAAACACAATTGTTTAGAAAGGTAGCTGATACATAGCACAACATGAGTGAATGATGGAATATCATCAGTGGAAAAGAACATATAGTCATGAACTCTTGAGTGAAACCTACTTGTGGCGATGGATGTGAGTTTAATAAAGAATTTCTTTGGCCAGGTATGGTGGCACACACTGTAATCTCAGAGTCATGGGAGGCTGAAGCAGGAGGATCACAAATTGAAAGCCAGTGTTAACAACTTAGCAAGACCTGTTCTCAAAATTAAAAAATGAAAAGGACTGGGGATGCGGCTCAATGGTTAAGAACCCCTGAGTTCAAACCCTGGTGCCAAAAAAAAAAAAAAAAAGAATTTATTAAAGTGGTCTAAGCTGGTTTTGTGTATGGGAAGGAGGAAGATTCCAGCATTTAGGAAAGATGTGCAGTAGCAAACACTTTTTTTTTTTTTAATTAGCTTGAAGTGAGCTACCTCCTGCACTGTAAATAATTATAACATCTTCTCTTCTATGAATCAGCTATTAGAAAACCCATGTTCTCCTGGCCCTATTTAAATCTCTCTGGTAGAAACCAGGGAATTTCCACTGGCATTTGCATTTGGTTTTTAAGTCTCAAACTAGGTGTAATTGCAAATACCACTTACCTTAAAGAATTTAGCCTAAGCCGGGCACGGTGGCGCAAGCCTGTAATCCCAGCACTTAGGGAGGCTGAGACAGGAGAATTGCGAGTTCAAAGCCAGCCTAAGCAACGGCGAAGTACTAAGAAACACTAGCAAAGTGCTAAGCAACTCAGTGAGACCCTGTCTCTACATAAAACACAAAATAGGGCTGGGGATGTGGCTCAGTGGTCAAGTACCCCTGAGTTCAATCTCTAGGACCAAATTAAAAAAAAAATAGAATTTAGTCTAGTCTTACATATCTTACCTGTTTTTCCTTCTAGTTCTGACACTACTTGGAAAAGCAACAACCTCATAGGTATTATTTTTCAAGGACAAATTCATAACAAGTTTCACAAATCCCTTTAAATGAGCCAAATAAAATACCAAGAAAATCAAAGGCACAGCTGAATAAAAATTTCATAAAACAGAGAGACACATATACCAGGGGCTAACAAAGGCTTGTATAAAAGAGAACAAATCTCTCCAATTCATTCTTCAGTCTCTGTTGTGTGCTGATTGCTTCCTATGCCTCAGCTCAGTTGAGATGGGGGAAAGTGCTGGGAAGTTAGCTCTCCTCTGATAAGTCAGATCAAGGAAGTCTCTTTATGGCCTTCCAGCCTATGAGGACATTTCCATATCACCTTTTTCCTATTTCATGCCTGGTCACAGCTAATAATCTTACTAGAGTGATTTCTAGTTTTCATTTCTTTCTCTTTCACGTGAGCTGCAGTTTCACATACCCAACTGCCTATGAAAATCTCTAACTCATTGTTGTCCCAGTACCTCAACCTTGTAAGACCAAAGCCAAACCAACTCTCTAACACCATCAACTATCTAAGATGTTTTCCCCCACCACAAGAACACTTTTATTATTGTATTTTAATTCTACCATTTCTAAGCCCCAGTTTCCTCAATCGCACAAGACAAACATCTTCCATATCATTGTTGGCTTCCCAAGTCCTTGCTACCCACGATGAGACAGTATTCACCAAGTCCTACCCTCTAGCATCTACTAAACCATCCCTTATCCTATTTCCATGAGAAGCTGAGCAGTAGCATGTGTTCTCTTAACTTATTTAATTGTTGTTGTTATTATTATTATTATTATTATTTTACATAGTATTTGGGTTCATTTTGACAAAATTGTACAAGCAAGCGATATAATTTTAGTCCCCATTCCCCACCACCCACTCTCCCTTTCCTTTTCCCTTCTCCTATTCTCCTTTCTCTGCTCTACTGGTTTTCCTTCTGCTTCTTTATTTATTCATTTTTTATTGGTACTTTCTACATATACCTAAAGGTGAAATACCTTTGGTAAATTTATATATGCATATAACATGATTTTGTTAAAGTCATTCCATACTTCCTTTCTTTTCCTGTTTTTCCTCCCTCCCTCTCATTCTTTACCTTCTATTCCACTGATCTTCCCTATTTGTTTATGATATTTGATACCCCACCACCAACAACTTCTTTCCCTTATTTTGCCCTAGTTTCCACATATGTACACTCTTCTAACTTCTTACCTGAACTTTTGTAATTGGCACATGATTGGTTTTCTTCTCTCCTGCCTCTTCTTGATCCTATTCAAGCATCCTCACTTCACTGTCAAATCAATCTTCACCTTATATTAAAACTCTTTTATTCTTAAATATGTTCACATTTCCCTCTACTGCACACTGATAAGCTACAAACTTCTTAAGCCCCACAGTCAAGACTTTTCATCATTTTAAAATTATTTCCCCAAATTCCTGTATTCTTATCTAAGTTCTATCTAAACTTATTATCCCGACCTTGCCCCTTGGGTGGATTCCTTTGCAATGGATGCTTTACCCTGGCTCTAGATTTTCACCGATGGGTGAAACTCAAGTCTCCCACAATGGTAGCTGCTTTGGTTAGGCACGCTACTGGCTGCTTTCTCTCCCTACTACACTATTCATCTGGCATTTCCTCATTTCCTTCACCTTCTATGGAAGACTGATTGAATCAGTGATCCCAATATTTCCTCTTCCTGATATTCTTTGCCATTCCTTTTACAAAAGAGGCAGAATATGTTTCCTCACCTTTAGAATCTGGGTGTGTCTATGTAGCAGCCATGAGAAGGTACCTGGTAGATATCCAGTCTAAGGTATATTGAACAAGGGCTCCAGGCCCCAGTTGCAATGATCTAAAATTTATTACTATATTTTTGCTGAAGCAATGGTCCTAGGATTGTTGTCAGCCAATGACTGCCTTGGGGAGAGGCAGGATTCCTGTGATGACCAGCTTTGGCTTGAAGACTCCTGTCTTTGCTAAAGCATTCTTAGATGAGAGGAGAGTCCAGGATGCTTCCCTTCCCCTTTTCATGCAGTCAGTGTCAGACTTGCCTCATGGTCTCAGGGTCATCCCAGACTTTCCAGGTTCCCTTTCCAGTTTTTGTCCCAGTTGTTCTCCACAACCACTAATCATTTTGTCCAATCATTGTAGACTTGACATCTGCTTCTAAGTCTCCAGTTTTCAATTTTTCTGTAGTGGTAGCACACTTGACAAAAGCAAAGGCTCTAGAATGTGTGTGTGTTTGTGTGTTTACTTTTGCTCTTGCCTTCTCTGATCTTCATGATAAGGACATGCCCTATCCCTGGTCCCAGAAGAAAATTGAGAGACATGGGGATCAGAGCAAAGTCACCTCATCTGAAGCCTTTCTGGGTCCACTAATAGCCACTTGACCCCCAGATATTGAGAGATTCCAGCCAAGATCAACAGAGCTGGGCTAAACCCAGCTAAATGCCAAAGACCATAAAGGCTTGACATAGAGAAACAGTTGATTGTTACTCAACATTATCATGTCAGTGGAAAAGTGGCAGATCTCCCAAATAAACTGCTTGCCCTCAAATATTTATCTGGAGGAAGCTAAATCAAGACAGTACATAAGTACACCTAATATTATTTGTGAGACATGCACTCAGTACTTTAGAGTTGAATACTTATCCTCAATTTCCAAGAACCAGGGACTGAAGAAGAGAACCTGGAACTCTGCATAGTACCAAAGATGAAGGGAAGGAGAGTAGGTCAAACTTTGTGGATTACTTGCGTCTTCTTGGATTTAGAGGGAGGCATAAAATACTCCCGAGTAGAGGTATTTTGTCAATGGATCTCTGTGCTCTTACCTAGGTTGATGTTGTTTTCCTCCCCATTTAAGGTACACAAGGAAACTCTGAATCTAGGACTACATCCCTAAAGAAACTGTTCATTTGAGTTAAACTAGTCAGCCGTGTCAATCTGGACAGGGTTCTGTTGATTGGCATGAGGGAATATCTAGCTGATACAATTCATTTAACAAACAAGAAAAGGGAGTCTTTCCAGAAAGATATTTGCTGTCCTTGAAGTGTAGGAATAAGTGAAGTGCAAATAGAGCAGCCCAGCTGAGCCTGTCAGTAGAACAGCTAAATTAGTCTAGAGGAAATTGCTGCCCAGTCCCTTTTCAAGTCACTAGAGTAATAGCTACTTTAAGGCCATGCACATAGAGATAGAGTACTCATTATTGTATATCTTTAAATGAGGACAGATATCTGTGAACTCAATAGTTCCAGTTCACAGCTCAGTGCCTGGGACATAGTAGGCACTTTACACATATTTGAACATGTGAATAAATGTTTCAAGGCTACTTCCTATTTCCAATAAAGTTTTCAGGAAAGAAAATTTCCACATTTGAAAAAATATTAATTTTGTTACCATTAGAAGTGTTCTGTTTTTGTAATAATTCTGACTTGGCCATGAACAAACAAAATGGCTTCATCTCTCTGACTCAATTTTCTCTTGAAAAAAATTGGAGATAATAATAACACTAACTCATAGGGTTGTTACCAGATAAAAGGCAATTAAATTATGTCAAGTACTTCAAACAGTGCCTGGCATTTGTTAAGTGTTTTATTAATTTTATCTAGGTAGAAATTATAATAGTGGTAGTAGAAAGTCACAAAAAAATCAATCCACATCATCCAGTGATTTATCGTAAAACTCAATTAAAAGGTGGGAATTAGAAAGCAGTAGAAGCAGCTTCACTAAAACATTCCTGTTTAAGTGACAAATAGGTCTCAATTATTATTCTATTGTTCATGCTATAAAATATCTTACTGCAATGTAACCAAGTAAATAACCAAAACTATTAAAGGAGTTTTGTCTCTTGAAAAATAGACAAATATTAGGATTATTTTAAATATATGAGTTGTAATACAACGTTGCATCTTCTTCTGTTTTGTAAATGTTTTTGGACACACTTCCTCTTTTACCTAGTTCAGAGACACCAAGGAGAGTTGATTGTCAATCATTGGGCACATTTGCCTTTTGCACAGAAGCAACCAACTCTTTGTGCCTGGGTGGGTGGTTTCCTGTCTATGTTTAGTTTGAACCTGATCCAGGGCTTGTGGTTTTGGCCAGGCTCATACTTTGCACCATCATCCTCCTGCATATTTAACAACGATGTTGATTTTGCAATTGGGCATATGACTCCTGTATTTCTCATAAGGACTTATAGGAATGTTTCATGTTCTGCTTTGCATGTTCTTTTCTCTTTTCACTCTCATACCTAGCAAGCTCCATCAAGCCTAATTTTCAAGCTTGAACATTTTCCTTCATTGCAAGATGAAAGGCATATTTTGAATACTAGAATAACAGAATTATTAAATAGGAAAACCAAGTTAAAGTAACTAGAAAAAGGTATGCAAAGAAAATTTTGTTTTTTAAATTTTTTCCTACCAAGATAAAGAGCAAGGCGATGCTTGAAGAACATGAACTTGACATGTGACCTGGAAAGAAGACAGTAAGTTATCAATACAAAGTTCTTAGAGAGTTCTGGAAGAGACCTCTCTTGTCCTGTGGCCTCCTTGCCCATTATAAAGGCATCTTTATCACGAATATTATGAACATATTTGTTCATGTTTATAACTTTATTTCCTATTTGAAGACCTCTGGGAAGTGATAGCCTATGAGGCTATGATGCCTACATATCAACATCTACATAAATCAGTGTTGTGTCTCTATCTTCCTCTGCCTCCCCGCCTCCTTCTCTCCCTTTCTGTCTCTTCATCTTGATAGCACATCAAAGTGCCACTTGATGATGAAATGGGTAGCAGTCTGAAATCTTCAAAAGCCATTATATTTACTCAACAAAAACATGTTGCAAACTCATTTCCTACCAGGTACTGTGCTAGATACTTCAAGTGTAGATTTGAACAAAACAGGCTAGAAAAATTATCTGAGGAGATAGCCAGATATATAATGAAATCATTTTGAATTTTAGCCCCAATTCCTCTGAGCTAAATCTTCTTTTTATCACCTTAAAAGATAGTAGGGTCTCTACCAAAGCCCTTAAACTAGTGAGTGGGGCAAAATTACTCAAACATCACCCATAGTCTCCGCCATAGTGGCATCACCTTGGTATGTACTCTGATTTTACAAGCCTGTACCAAGAATATAAAACAGAGAACAATCTCCTGTTTTCCTCCTATTTCTTCATTTGTCAGAAGAAACTCCAGGTCTTCAGAACTACCTAAACTTACTTAGCAAGAAAGCAGCTAGTGATGCTCTGGAAAAGGCTGTACAGGTGAGACCAGAGGTAGCAGCCCACAGTGAGGTCTTCTAAGCAGAAGCACCAGCACTGGCATTCAGATTTTTTCCAGTTCCATAACTTGTTCACCTGGGAACTTCTCAACAACTCACCTATTTGGTATTATTTTCTCCATTATGTGGAAAATCATGAAAGTTAATATTAAGATCTGGAACTCTCTGAGGAAGTAAAGGATATCATGTGATTCCAGGCAGATGTCTAGGTGGTCTAGTTAGAGAGCTGTAAATATTATTTATCTGACCATATTTCATAAGAAACTTTCATACTACGCTAAATATAGGAATTCAAGGCTGCTCAAATGCCTCAAACTGCCTTGGATCCACGTTGGGCTCACAGAATGCCTACTTAATTGATTTTACAAAGACAATCTCTGTGATATCAGAGATGCAGAGCCATGGCTTTGCCCCTAGCTTGACAGTGCATGTGTCAGTAGGGCAGTGAAAAAGAGAACATTTTGATATATATGGTCTAAGGAAATATCTTGTTTTGTATAGTACACTATTATTTATAAAGCCTTTACCACAAACCTGTAATTTTGGTAATATCTCCATTTTACTGATAAGAAAACTGAAGCTTAGGAAAATAATATGACATATACATTTATTTCAGGGTTAAAGTGACCCTGGGCTAAGAATATCCTGAGCAGTAAAAGTCTCAAGTGAAAAACAAATGTAGAAATTCTTTATGTCAGGGCAAATATGAAGGTGTGTGTTTAAGAAAAGTTGTTTAAGAAAAATTTTATATTTTAAAATATAAAACTCTGACTGCAATACCAATTAATGGAATGATTGTTCACTTTTTAAAAAAAGAAGCACTGTTTTTAATAAAGAATTATACAGAATCTCTTTAAACATATGTGCCTGGCGGGTTGAATATGTTTTGATTATTCCAAATTTTATTTATCCACGATAGCACTGGAAAAAAATGCCTACTGGCCAAAGTAAGTCATAATGATTCTCAGAAGAGTTAGCTCATATGTGAGATTCACTACTCCGATGGTCAGTTAGTAAAATACAGTCCCTAGGTTTATAATAATCACTTCCCTGAAGCCCTGAAACTAAAAACATATACCAAGATATTGGATAAACAACACTGACTATGCCAGGCACAGTGATACACACTTGTCATCAAGAGTCTGAGGCAGGAGGATTGGAGGTTCAAATCTAGCCTCGCAATTTGGCAAGACCCTCAGCAACTTATGGCGACCCTGTTTCAAATTAAAAAAAATAAAAGATTTGGGTTGTAGCTCAATAATAAAGTCCCCCGTAGGTTCAATCTCTAATACAAACAAACAAACAAACAAAAAAAGCAACAATAAAACACTGCTACTGATACAAGACTGATTAAATGTTCCACAATGATGAAAATGATATTACTAATCTAGAAGTTGATATTTTAAATAAATCAATATTAAAGGCACAGGATATAGAAGCATAATTTATAAGGTGAGTAAGTGTTCTTAATCTGATAAAGGAGAGGTCCGGATGGGGGTGAACTCCCAGCCGTAGGCGCTAAAGCCTATGACTCATAAATCTGCAGTGTCTCCACCTGTGGGCTCTGGGTGATATGGAGGAACCCTGAGGAGACAGTGAAGTCACAGAGTTGATTTTGCTAGATCACCCTCGCATTTTTCCAAGAAGGCCTCAGCTAATATCAGGTCACTAATTTTATGAGTCTTGGCAAATCATTAGACTAAATACATGGTTTAGTCATGCAGACCTATGGCCTCATCAGCCAACCACCTTGGGGATGAGGCCCAGCCGCTGATGCCCATGGGTGTGGCTTCATTTGCACTTTCTGCTCCTCTCCATCAGCTCAGTGCTGGGAGCTGCAGGATGAGCCACATGCCTTCCATCCTTGAATGCCCCTAACTTCCTGACACAACTCTGGTCTGTTGTCACAGTCACAAGCAGCTACACTGTCCTTTTCATAAACAGGTCCATAAAAACCAGAGGTGCTACACCGATAAATTCCTACCTCTTCAGAATGTACTTTGGAGAAATGAAAGCTGCTCTCCAAGAGGCACCTATAATTTACAGGTGAAAGTAACAAATGCATCTTAAGCCACCAAAGACTAAAGCTAAAAGAATATTTTTTTGTGAATTCTTTATACAGTTTTCAGTTTTTCACTGAATGCTTGCTCTTAACTAAGGAACTAAGGATGCAAAGCCTCTCAGATCTGTGATCCAATCAAAAGGACGCACACATGTTATTAGTGAAGCTAGAGATGGCTAATATATTTTCATTGACACATCAGTTTTGAACAGTTGGCAGTGACTTCTTGGACTGTCATGATGAGGATACTGAGATTGCATTAAAGACTTCAGGAAAAGTGACCTCTGAAGGGGTCAGAAAGGGGTGGCATCTTGCCTACATTTTTCATCTCAGTGTCAAGCAATTAACTGTTAGTTCTTCAATGATCTGGAATACTAAATAACTGGTTGTCTAGGTTGTGACTTAGGACACAAATAGAAAAAGAAAAACAAGCAATCAACACACATTATTCTTTTTCACTTAGGAAGATCTTGAAATGAACCACTTCTTAGATAATGGCAATAATCATCACAATGCCCAAACGACCCCTGGTATTGTCCTTCTATAAAATGTGGTAGAAAAGAAAGGCAGGTGCAGTGGCACAAGCCTGTAATCCCAGCAGTTTAAAGGCAGAGGCAGGAGGATCATAAATTCAGAGCTAGCCTCAGCAACTGAGTGAGGCCCTAAACAATGTAGTGAGACGCTGTCTCAAAAATAAATAAAAATAAATAAATAAATAAAAAGGGCTGGGAAAGTGGTGGATTCATTCCCTGGTACTACCCACACCCCGCAAAAAAAAAGAAAAGAAAAGAAAACCTTAGAATATATTAAATTATGCCATACACTCAGAATAATCATAAAGTTGTAATTATAAGCTAGACTAGCCAGGTAAAAGTTCAATTTAAAAATTAAAAACAAAAACCAAACGAATGAACAAAAAAACCTTTCTTGCCCTGACTCTCCACTACCACATCTGATACGTATGCGTTTCTTTTGGATTGACTTTTCTTAAATAGAAAACTGCTATGGTTAAAAAATAAAGTAAACATTGATTGATCGTTTATTATGTGTCAGGCACCAATCCAATATTTTACATGTAGTTTACTTATTTAAAAACCAAAAAGGGTCTACAATAGGAGTACCAATATCCCATTTCACAGATGAGAAAACTGAGCTCTGGAGAATCAAGACAAAGCCAGGTGCGGAGCTGGGCACTGGGGCAGCCTGGCTGCTAGCGCTGCCATGCTACACTGGCAGTCCGGACGGTAACAGTTCTGAGGACAAGCGACACACTACAGCCCCAAAATGCAGGCAAGACACACTGTCACGTTCAGGAGCATTCAGCTCTTGTTTGTTTTAAATGGAGAAAAATAATTCAGTACAGTTTTCAGTTTGGCCTTCTCCTGTTTCCCATTTCTTTATTGTAGAATACATTTTTGAATTTCTGCCATGAACAGAACATAGTGCAGTGACTGAAGGACCTCTGAGAAAACAAAGAAGAGTATAAACACAAGCTTTACATTTAATGATAATTAGTAAAATTGTTATTCCTCTTCTGTCTAGACCCCAAGACCAGCAAAAGCACTGGCAGTAGACTCCACCTGTTATAGAGGATTGAGAATAAGACATTGCGCTCTACCTTGACCTGGAACTGTATGAAGAAAGGTCAAAATTTAAGAGTTGAAGAATAGAAGGAGTCGACTACGATGTTTTCAAAGAAAAAGGGTTTTATCCCACATTTTTCTGGGTGTATTATAATTGTACATATTGATGGGATTTGTTGTTACATTTTTATACACGCACAAATTATAACAATATAATTTGGCCAATATCATTCCCCAGCACTTCCCTGCTCCCTCCTTGTCTCTTACCCCTTGGTCCCTTTCATCTACTGATCTCCCTTTGATTTTTAGGAGATCCAACCTCACCTTTGTTTTCCTTTTTCCTCTCTAGCTTCTGCATATGAGAAAAAATATATGAACCTTGACCTTCTGAGTTTGACTTATTTCGATTAACATGATGGTCTCTAATTCCATCCATTTTCCTGCAAATGCCATAGTTTCATTTGTCTTTATGGCTGAATAAAACTCCATTTTGTATATATACCACATTTTCTTTATCCATTCATCCATTGGTGGACACTCAGGCTGGTTCCATAGTTTGCCTACTGTGAATTGTGCTGCTACAAATATTGGTATGCATGTATCTCTATAGTAAGATGACTTTTAATTCTTCAGGGCTAATTCCAAGAATTTCTATAGCTGGGTCATATGATGGTTCCATGCCTGGTCTTTGAAGAAACTCCATATTGATTTCCATAGTGGTTGTACTAATTTACAATCCCACCAATAGTAGGAAAGTGTTCCTTTTTCTTCACTTCCTGTCCAGCATTTATTATTGTTTGTATTCTTGATGACTGCCATTCTGACTGATGTAAGATAAAAATCTCTGAAGTTTTGACTTGCATTTCCCTAATTGCTAATGATGTTGAACAGTTTTTCACGTATTTGTTGGCCATTTGTATTTCTTCTTTTGAGAAATGTCTGTTTCATTCATTTTTCCATTTATTAACTGTGTTATTTGATTTTTCTGATGCTACATTTTTTGAGTTCTTTATGTGTTTTTGATATTAATCCTCACTGAAAAGAGTAGGTAGCAAAGATTTTTCTCCCATTTTGTGCATTCTCTCTTCACATTTCTAATTATTTCCTTTGATGTACAGAAGCTTTTTTAATTTGATGCTGTCCCATTTATTAACTGTTGGCATTATTTCCTGAGCTTTAAGGGTCCTTTTGAGAAAGTCATGGCCTGTGCCTAAAAGCTAGAGTGTTGACTCTAGGTTTGCTTCTAGGAGTTGTATATCAAATAAAAGTTTTATGTGATAACATTTGTTAATTTGTTTGGAGAACTTTTTCCTGTATTTGACATCAGCATTTAATTTTTTTAAAACAAATGTATGCTGTATTGATGTGATACTATGGATGAAATTTCATTTTAACTGATTATTTATTTTTTAAAGACATTTTAAGTATGCTTCATTTCCAAGACTTTCTTCTTTTTCAGTGCAAGAAAATAAGGAAAAGATGCTAGATTTCTTAAGATTCAACAGTTTGTTCCAAAAAGAAAAGTTGAAAATATACATTAAAAAGTCAATTTGGTAAGAAATATAATCTGATAAATTACACATTTAAATTTACTACTGTAAGCACCTTAATACAATAAAGGTAAGTTATGCAAACAATGGAAAATTGTAAGTAATGGCAGCAATGGAAAATTTTTCTCACGAGAAGGGAAATTGGATCTTTGGCTCTTATTCATCTGTTTAAACTAATATGAAACTGCTCCAGGATTCTTACCTTATGACTCCCACCACCACACTGGCTGCAGGAACTATTCATTCCCCTTTACCCTCTGATATTAGTATGAGCCTGGATATCTGCAGAAGTAAGACAAAACTGTAATGTCTAGATGACTTGATTAAAGCTTGGGAAGCTACAATTGTAAACAAAGGATTAAATTCTTTTACTATTATATGAAAAAGTTTAAAAGTTAAATGAAATAAGTCAACTCAGGAAGCTAATAAAAAAATTATCAAACTTCTGCTTCTATTAAGTGCAATGTACAAGGGTGAGCCAGACTTTAAAGGACCCTTCTGATAACATGTAATTAGATTCAATGTAAATTCCAACCACTATTTATGTTGCTAGAAAGTGAGGAAATCTCCAAAGGAAATATCAAACTAAAACACCAAGTCAAATAAACAAAATACAAGGGGGCAAAAAGCATACTAAAACAATAGCAGAAAACTTCAAACAATAGGGAAATATAGGCTGCAAAGCTTGGTTTTCCCAGTAAAGGAGAACCCATGCTAGGTTTGTCTTTAGTAAGTCTTGCACCCTGTAGATATAGAGCAGTACAGAGAGCAGTCATCATAGGGCATCCTTGTGCTCTTGGAAAATGATAAATCACTGGTTCCATGCAGAAGCTAATACAAATCTTCTCTACAGGAAAGCAGATATTATGTTCAACAAATTAAAATTTATGATAAACACACATAGATATCTGTGCAGAAATAATTCATCATAGCCAAGAGAAAGTAAAAGCTGTAGTTGATAGGTAATGATCCTCAAAGACTTCTCATGTCAAAGTTATCAGGAAGAGAATATAAACTAGTTACATAAGAAGGGTTAAAGGAAATAATAGAAAAATGGGGGGAAATGAAGTAATAAGTCATAAGAAAATGGCCAAGACAATTTAAACAATAAATAACAGCAATTTAGTAGCCTTAGAAATAAAAAGAAATATTGTTGAAGTTAAAAATACAACAAGTGAGTTAAGCTGCAGATTAGGCATTGGTGAAAAAAAATTAGTGAACTTGACATATGTCTTCAAAATGTCATACATACAGAAAAGAAAAGATGAAACACATAAAAAGAAGATTTTAGAAGATGTAGAGGCTAGAATGAGAGTCAAACATACTTCTAGTTGGAAACCCAAAAGAAAAAGAAAAATCAGAAGACAGGAAAAATTTGAAGAATAGTTGTCAACGTTCAAGTACTAGTGAAGAACACAAATCCATAGATTCAGGAAACCTATTTTGCCATCCAATAAGACAAGTAAAAATAAATATACACTTAGACATTGTGATGAGCACTGAAGACAGATATAATCATGAAAACAGAGGAACTGTTAAAATTAGTTCAGAGGAAATTTAAAACTCCTAAAATTTTTTTAAATAATGTTTCCACAGGTAACACCAATCTTAGATAGTTTTATAGATGTGTTTACCCAACTTTATATGACAGTTCACTTCAATACCTTTACTTTTCTGATGAACAGAAAAAGAGGATATGATCCTTAACTCAGGTACATAATCATTATAACTATAATACTAAAATAAAAATAAGAAAAGGAACAAAATGAAATGAGTAAATAATTTCATCCATGAACAAAGATGTAAAACTTTTTAACAAAATAGAATAAAACTAAATCCTGTGATGCATAAAAAGAATAGTACACCATCCACAAAATTTAATTTATCCTTAGAAAGAATAGTGTAACAAAAGAAAATTGATAAATGCAACTTATTGCATTAGTAGATTAAAAAATAAAACCTATATTATCTAATTAATCGACACAGAAAAATGTTTAATACCTATATGTTGTGAGTTTTATCTGGAATGCCCTCCAAAGTCTCATGTTACAGAGGTGGGGTTTTTAGGTGATGATTGAATCATGAGGACTCTGACCTCATTCATGGGTTAATCCATGTGATGGATTAATCCATTCATAGCTGAATTGACTAGTGGGAGTAGGACCTCCTTGGAGGAAGTAGGTCACTACGGGTGTGCCCTAGAAGTATTTATGTATTTATCTTCTCCTTTCCCCCACCTTCCCAGCTACCAGGAGCTTTTTAGTTTTTTTTCCCTCTCTGCTACACTATCCTACTGCCTTGCTTTGGAGCCAGCTGATTATGGACTGAAACCTCTGAAACTGTGAACCAAAATAAAGCCTTTCTCCTTCAAGTTGTTTATATCAGGTATTTTGGTCATAGAGATGAACAGCTGACTAACATACTATAAATGCTTATTCATGGTAAAAAAAATTAAGAAGCTTCTATCCAAATAAGAATGGGGGGGGGACTTCCTACTGTAGTCTAAATGTTTGTGCTCATAAATTGAAATCTAACCCCCAAGGTAAAAGTGTCAGGAAAATGGGCCTTTGGTATTAGATTATAAGAATTCCTCAAGGTGATTACATCATGGAATTAGTAAGAGATCCCAGGGAGTTGCTCGGTTTCCTCCACCAGGTGGAGTGCAACCTGAAGGGTAACATGAACCAAGAAACAGACCCTTACCAGAAACCAATATGGAAATGAGCTTATCCAATTCTGTGAGTAGTTGTATTGCCTTTCAAAAATTAATTGAAAAATAACAATCTGAGATTGGTACAATAGATAGAACAAAACTAAAAGATCCAGAAACATCGGGCACTATTTTCTTTTAGTCTTTGGAGTTTCTGGACTAGATTTAAATTAAGGCCATCTAACTCAGGCCTGGGATATCACATATCCCACAACACAATCTCCTTCCCACTAAAAAGTATATATAAAACTATCTAGAAATAATTTAGGAAAGAAAGGAAATTAAGAAATACTGGTCTGCAAGATATTAAAATATGTTGCATAGCTACAGTAAATAAAATGAGATTTGTGTTGGAATGCTTGTTAGAGTACCTGACATACTTTAAGTACTTAATAAGTATTCATCAAATGAATGAATTGACCAGATTCCCCATATAGAATTCATTTAGCTCCAGCACTTAAGTAGTCTTCCTTGAATATTTTTGTGTGAACAAAATTCCACTGGGGTGATTGCTAGAAATACATATCTCCTTCTTCCTCTCTCCTCTCCATTCCTAGAATGTTCATTGTAAGGTATTAAGGTAAGAAACTTTAATATTCAACAAGCTCTAAGTGGTTTCTCATATAGTTTGTGAGAAAAATGCCTTAAGAAATAACGATGTAGAGGTTAGGGTTATGGCTCAGTGGTAGAGTGCTCGCCTAGCCCACGTGAGGCATTGGGTTCAATCCTCAGCAACACATAAAAATAAAATAAAGATATTCTGTCTACCTACAACTAAAAACTAAATAAATAAATGAATAAATAAAAGAAATAATGATGTAGAGGAAGATATATGGTGTTTGGAGAAGTTTATAACTTTATCAAGTCAATAGTTTACAAACATTTTCAGACAATGACTCAAAATAAGAAATATATTTCCTATCCTAACCTAGTATGCATTCACACATATCTAATTTAAACAAAACTTCATCCTAGCTACATGCAATGCAATATATTTCTTATCCGAACCTATTTTATTTGATTGGAAAAAAATTGTTGTCCATGTGAGTATCCTCAATTTCTCAAATTTGTATGTACAACAAATCATATTTTCATATCTAGAACTAGTCTATGAACCCTTTTGTGAATAGCCAGCTCATTATTCTGGTGACCCCCAGTCACCTTGTTACACAAATCTTCAACCTTTCTCCTTCTCACCTACAATCTTGATAACAAAATAAATTAATCACTTTCACTCATGTTTACATTGATTCATCTGTAAATATCTAGTTTCAAAGAAAGCAATAAAACATTTTTTTCCACTCTGGATTCTTTGAACTTTCGTCTCTTAGATTAGAAATTGTAAAGATTGAGAAATTACTACATCATTCAGGAAGAACTAATCTAACTGCCAAAGACCCGTGACTCTCATCTTGCAAAAATTACAACATGGTTATCTGAATGACGTGATATACCTCTTACTCAATATCATTTATGCTAACTTATTTTCCTTCTTTCTAAACAAAAATTTCTCTGTATTTACAGTTCTGATTTTGACCTCTTAATGGATCATGAAACTAATTTAATGGATCTTGAAAAAAACACTTTTATTTTTTCAACTCAAATAAAATAGATTAGAAAAGGAAATACATTTCATTGCAACTAGCTAGGGTAAAGTATTTGTTTCAATTGTATATATGTGTGAATATACACTAGCATAGAAAATGTGGTTATTATTTTGCATCACCATCAGAAAATGTATGAAAACTTCTGATTTGACAAAGCTAGATGGGGTTTTTTTAAATATTTTTTTTAGTTGTAGATGGATGCAATATCTTTATTTTATTTATTTATTTTTATGTGGTACTGAGGATCGAACCTAGTGCTTCATGCATGCGAGGCAAGCATTCTACCACTGAGCCACAATCCCAGCCCTTAGATGGGTTTTATAAGACACAATAGTCTATGTTTTCCTGTAGTTAAACTCATATTAGACTACAAGGCCTATTTCTATTTCTATTTCTATTCTTTGGCTTGATAGTAATTTGATCATCTCCATGTGAAACCCATGACTCCTTTAAGCAGCTCCCAGTCAGTTTCTAGTACCTCTTACTCCCCTTTAGGTTTTCTTCTTTTCCAGGGTGATGTAAGTTTAAAAGGCCTGTGTATTGTCCTATGGCATTCTGAGAAGACTACCTGGCCTGCCTGATTATTTCTGGTGCTTGCTGACAACCTCTTAGGATCCACAGAACTTGATTAATCCCTGTCCGTTTGAGCACTTGTCCTGGAATTTGAGATGCCCATCATGCCCTATTCTCCTTGTCCACACATTGTCCTCCCCAGGATGGCCCTGAGCCCAGTGCTCGCTCTTGGATATTTCCATGCTCTCTGTGAAAGTATGGAGGAATGTTCTCTCCTTCTCATCTAACAGAGTGTGATTTTGGTTTCTCTAAGGCATTCGGAGTCTTGTTTGTGCGATTTTCTTATAACCTTTATTCAGTAATGAGTCCTTCTAAGCCACACTATCCAGTTTCTGTGACAATGGAAATGTGCTATGCATTGCCCTATTCTGATCACCTGTGACTCTCCAGCTCTTGAAATGTGGCTAGTCTGACTGAGGAACTGAATTTTAAATTTTACTTAATTTTAGCTAATTGAAATTCAAATGGTCACATGGGGCTGGTGGCCACCATATTGGGCAGTGCAGTTCTAGGCTGTATCTGTGTCCTTCCTGCAACAAAGTAACCACTGCATGCAAAATCATAGGGTTAGTGTAATTCCACAGGAAAAGGGGAAGGGATGCAGCACTTTAAATCTCTTTACATAATCCTACTGCATTAACTTAGATTTGTTCCATCTGTCTTATTGAAGCATAATTTATATATAATAAAATATGCAAATCAAAACTACTTTAAGATTTCATCTCACACCAGTCAGAATGGCAATTATCAAGAATACAAACAACAACAAGTGTTGACGAGGATGTGGAGGAAAAGGCACACTCACACATTGCTAATAGGACTGCAAACTGGTGCAACCCATCTAGAAAGCAGTATGGAGATTCTTTAGAAAACTTGGAATGGAACCACCATTTGGCCCAGCCATCCCGCTTCTTGGTCTATACCCAAAGAACTTAAAAACAGCATACTACATACTATCAATGTTTATAGCAGCACAGTTTACAATAGCTAAACTATGGAACCAACCTAGATGCCCTTCAATAGACAAATGGATAAAGAAACTGTGGTATATATACACAATGGAATATTACTCAGCACTAAAAGAGAATAAAATTATGGCATTTGCATGCAAATGGATGGAGTTGGAGAACATCATGCTAAGCAAAGTAAGCCAATCCTCAAAAAACAAAGGCTGAATGTTCTCTCTGATAAGTGGATCCTGATCCATAATGGGAGAGGGGGCATGGGAAGAATGGAGAAACTTTGGTCAAGGGGGAAGGGGGAAGGGATGGGACATGGGGGCAGGAAAGATGATGGAATGCAATGGACAACAATGCCCTAGGTTCATGCATGACTGCATATATGGTGTGACACTATATTGTGTACATCAGAGAAATGAAAAGTTGTGCTCCATTTGTGTAAGATGAATCAAAATGCATTCTGCTGTCATACAAATCTAATTAGAATAAATATATATATATATTTAAAAACAATATCCATTTTAAATGCTCAATTAGTTAGCTTTGACAAATACACCTGGTCACATAACAACCACAAATGAGATATAGATTTCATTATCCCCAAATTTTCCTTTCCCTGCTCTTAGCCCTTGCCACACACTGATCTGCTTTCTGTCACTACTCTTATGTTTTCCAAAATTTGCTATGTATGATCATACATATACAGTCTTTTGTGTCTGGTTTCTTTCAACCAGCATAATGATTTATTTGATCAGTTTGCTGCTTATTCAGAAGTGTTTCTTTTTATGGTGAAGTTACATTCCATTATATGACAGCGTACAAATTGTTTATTCACAAGTTGCTTGAAGTTCTTTCCAGTTTGGGGTTATTATTTTTAAAACCTGCTCTTATGACTAAAGTACACATCTTTTTGTGAACACAGGCTTTCTTTCCATTTAGAAAATATGTTGGATTGGGAATACTAGGTCTTATGAAAATGTGTGTTTATATAATGAACAGCCAAACTCTGTGCTAGAATGACTTTATTAAATTACATTCCCTGACCAAGGTATGGGAGATACAATTGCTTCACAGCCTTGCCATCATTTGGCTTTGTTGGTTTTCTGGATTTTAGGCATTCTGGTGGTATCCTATTACAGTTTGAATTTGAATTTTCCTGTGACTATGATTTTGGGCATCTTTTAATATACTTTTATGCATTTCATATTATTTTCGTTGGTGAAGTGTATGTTCAAGTCATTTTTAAATCAGGTTACCCTTTTCTTATTCAACCATAAGAGTTATTTATCAAGTAAAACTTTGCAAACATTTCCTCCCAAACTGTGATTTGCCCTTGTAGTTTCTTAACATCTTTCAGTGCTGAGAAGTTTCTGTTTATTGCTTTTCGTGTTTCTGGTTTTCTATTTTTGTTTTGTTTTGTTTTACTCCAAGAAATCTTTGCTTACTCAAAATTATAAAGATTTTCTCCTGATTTTGTCTAGGTTTTTAGTTCCAGTTCTTAGCTGAATATTAAATTTTGAGTTAATAAAAAGTTTTCTTTTTGAACTTGGACTCCAAGTTGCATTGATCTTTTACTCCAAACTTGAGACCAACACGGAACCTCTCTCACAGAACAGGTATAAATCTGGCACATAATAACTGTTACATAATTGTTAACTATTAATATTTATGTTTATCCTTCCAACAAATCCTCTCGAGGAATAGAAAGGAATCCTGAGAGTTTAAAAAGATCTTATCTGGAAAAGTTTTAAATACTACAAAGGAAACCTAAATAAAAACTAAAAGTAAAGTTCATTCACTAGTAGAAAACATTTTAAAATTTTGAATGAAACCAAACATTTTTAATTTCTTAAGTGCTAGTTCATCAATCTTTCTTATGGCACTGACTTGTCTATTCTTTGGATTGAATATCTGTAAAAGACCAAGGAAGCTTTGATATCAGCTTGGTTTCTATGATCAAATTCTGCATATGTCCCTAGAAATCAGTACAAAACTGAGACTCCCAGACAAAGATAAGAATATTTTTCCTACTGTCTTTCCTTAGAGATGAATCTACATAATTTCTGTTATCTTTAAAAGTCATTGAATTTGGGGTATGAAGAAGTTTAGCTGCTTAATAAATCAGTGACAGAATAAAGTATCAAGTTCAGTTAAACATCCAAGAAGTGCTTTTCTAGGATACCTTTGGCTTATCAGTTAGTATTTGTGCAAGATCTTGAAACTGCAAGTAGGAGAGGGGTTCATTCCCATAGGAAATTAATGTTAACTATAAGACCTCAGATGAGAGTAGGGTTTTTCAGAGTCCAGTCAGAAGGAGTTTAACTGGAAGACCCTCTGACAGGGATGCAGTGGAATGCCGCACTGGGGGAACTGACCCCAACCCACCTAGCTAATTTGTGATTGCTGTTCAACACCTGGAATGCGGCAAAAATTCTGGAGCACATCTCCTTGTTCTGTGAACTCACCTGCCTATTGCGTGCGAGAAAAGCTAGACAACTCCTGTGTCTGGTAAATGATTTTCTTGGATGATGCAACAAGGAGGAGGCTTATCTAGTGGATTATCTCTGGACCTGCTCACAAGTGTTTGCAGGGATGTATGATCAGGCTTTGTTCTTCAAACTATAATGTGTGTAAATGGAAAATTGAGTGTCACGTGGATCTGAGCTGACAAAGCACCTCAGGAAAATGGATTCTCCTCTTTTGATCTGGACTGAGGCCTAAAGAAGGAGAATTTCCTTATTGAGGGCAAAAGAACTCTGACTCAGCAAGTCTGACAGAACATCAGATTTTCATTAATGCATCAATTGGTTTCTATAAATATTCGTCAATCTTTTGCTAAGAAGTTTTCTAGTTCTGACAGTGAATAAGATGGACTTCTGTCCCCATTGAGTGTGCTTCTGGCACTCTTTTACACTGAGCATGTTAGGAAACTTTAAAATGGGCATCTGGCACACTTCACCCCATATTTAGCACTACTTTATACATGCCTGGACCATTTAGTATTAACATGAGATATCTTTATCCTTAAGCTATTCTACGAACTTGGTATAGACCTTACAGTGTTTTTTTTCTTTTATTCATGCTATAAAATACAACATGGAGATCATTAACTTTATCTTAATTCACTTCCAAAAGTTCTATTTCTTTATCTTCCAGTCTTTGACAGTGTGAGTAAAATATTGAAATGAGGTAGATTTCTAGGGCATGGCCCCCTGAGCCCATGAATTCTCTTTGTGCAGGAGAAATTAGGAAAGGTTATTCCTGACCTCAGTAGCAAGAGAAGGTCCTAAAGCAGACACCCCTCTTAAGGACAGAGGGCTTACTGGATCCTGCTTGTTGCTTTCCACTCAAAGGGAAGCACTATTTAACAGGTACTCACCATAAATTCCTCTAAGTTTAAAGCTGAATTCAGTTTATCTCCGTTGGGCTCAGACGTATGGATTTTCTTCATCACTTTCATCCTGGCTCCTGCACCTAGAATAATTTGGGTTGATTTCCTATAGAAATCAAAATGACACCATTAAAATGGACATCTGGCATACTTCACCTCATATTTAGCACTACTTTATACACACCTGGACCATTTAGAATTAACATGAGATAGCTTGATCCTTAAGCTATGTCTACGAACTTGGTATAGACCTTAGAGATCCCTGAGGAATAGTCCAGATGAATCTGTGTTTCTGAACTGCAGAGCATGAAATAAAGCACGAGAAACTGGTATTTAACACAGGTTAACAATGAAAAAGAAATTCATGCTTGAAAAGTGAAGAATACAAATGGGAGATACATGGACACACACACACGTGCGCGCATGTGTATGTCTTTAGATGGAAATACGTAATTGCTCCCTTCCAGAGTCCATGCCCTAAATGTGAAGCTACCATAAGCTCACACCCGTTTGCAACTCCAGCTCCTGGAAGTGGCTTCACCTTCATAACATAAGCTTCCTTATAACATGGCTGGGTATTAAACAAATACTTTGAGGTAAGAAGAAAAGGGTAACCACTACCACTAGGTATCAGTCCATGTTGGAGGGAAGATGGTGAAAGAGGGAAATTTGCTTGTTCATTCATGTGGACTTGAAAGCCTCCACTGAGGACATCAAGATGCACAAGCAAAACCTCCAAAGTTGTGATTTGATTTCAAATAACATTCAACTTTTTATCTGAATTAACCTTAAAATACTCAACCTTTTCAACTTGGTCCAAGGAGTGGGAAATCAGACCACAGTCCTAAAAATAAAATTCTTCTAAAAACCAGTCATCAAAGGTAGTTCAAATGCAAGGTCTATGAATTGATTATTCTGATTCATTATTCCCAAATGATAACACACCTCATCTTTGAAACCTGTGCAATGCTCTTATTTGCACAATATTTGAGATCCATATTAATGGCTATGGGTTGATACTATGCTAATCTTTTCAGTACAAATAGTTTCCATGAAGCAAGAAATGCTAAATGAAATTGTTTCTGACCCACAGGAACACTTGCTAGCCATAAAAATCTTTTAGCAGGTGAAATCCCAAGAAGTTCTCTGAAACTATAATGATTGTTATGAACTCTGTTAAAGCAGATTGGTTAACCTGCTCATTCCTTTTTGTTAGCAGGCAATCAACTTGTTAGGAAATGCATCTTCACTTTCATCTAGGTCCAAAACTGACATTATACTTTGGCGTGGCCTATGAATTAATTGCTGTATATACAGGGTAATTTTAATGTTCAGCAGTAGTGTGATGAGGGGAACTATTCATTCATTCTCCAAATCCTTGTTGAGTTCCTACCAAATGTGTAACTGGGATACAATGTAACGAGCAAGAGGGACAGGACCACTGGCTTACCTGGGCTTTCAGGTAAGTAGGCTTTCAGTCTACTAATGAGAGAAAGAAAATAAGCAAATAACCAAAGTGCCTGACGGCAGTAAGTGCAGAGAGCAGAACTAGATGACTGAATGGCTGACAACCTTTGACTACATGGTCAAGACTCTTCTCAGGAAATGACATTTGAATATTTAAATGATAAGATGGACTTGCAAAGATTTCAGGCACAGGGAAATAAACTTCCTATAACCAATTTTTAGAAATTGAATGAAATGATACACAGCAACAACAAAATCTATTATTTCTGAAGCACAGTGAAGAGGGGAAATGAGAGATAAAAGAAAGCAAAGACCTTGTGGAAGCCTTCCAGACCTTGTGGACATCACAAAGAGTTTGAACTCTAGTCAAGTACATCAGTAAGCCTTTGAAGCAACATACACAAAAGGATGAAAAACCTATCATTTGGAAGGAAAAGGAATATGGATAGCTCTTTGCCACTAAACCAAACTCCCTATAACAAAACAAACTAGCCCTTCTATTATTGACCTTCTCTTTAAAGCATTTCCAGTGTAAAATGCCTTCCGGCATACTCATACACACAAACATAAACACATATGTGTCTAGGAATGGTCATTCACTATATTTTAATGGGCAAATTTAAATGGAGAATTTTTCTCCAATCCTAGAATTTTCTTCTTATAAAAGGAGTTCAAATTGTATAACTCTGAATCTGTCTTAGAACCTTTACTTATTTCATATTTAGGAAGGTAGCTGGCTTATCTGATTGGTAAATCTGGGGAAATAATTGGTTCTGCTTGGCTCAGCTCCAGGTATTCCTCATGAAAGTAAATTTACCTATAGAGAGCCAAAATTCTGCTGTGTCTCTTTCTGAATAAAGTCTTATCTAGATAGGCTCCATATTTGTAGTGTACTTTTTTCATAACTTTGTTTGTTTGTTTGTTTTGTGTGGTGCTGAGGATCAAACGCAGCACCTCACACATACGAGACAAGCGCTCTACCACTGAGCTACAACTGCAACCCCCGTAGCCCATATATATTATCACTGCTCTGATGGTCCAGTGGGTCTAACTAGATCTGAGTTCAACATTAGCACGTCCAATTGGTCAACAACTCGAAGTCCAGTTCTCCAGCCATGTCTCTGAGGATTAAAATGAGATTTTGGCCTCCATGTCTATTATTTCTCAACTTGTTCAGAAACAAAAAAGGAAAAATGAGGTACTTTGGGGGTTGGGTGCATTTAGAGACTCCAACTTCAGATACCAACTGAGAACAGCACTGTCTTAGGGCCTATTGTTGATGTAAAAAAAAAAGAAAATACGTCATTTGTACTGAGGAAATTCATAACCATGTCTATTTAAATATTAAGTCTTGCCAATAAGAAAACAGTTTTTTGGACAGAATAGAAAACCTAAATTCTTCATTAAAAAAAAAACAAAAAACAAAAAACCCTAATCAGTTTGTAGTCTCTCCACACTCTGCCACATGCTCTATTTACACAGAAATGAACAATAACACAAGGTAAAAACAGAAAAAAAAGAACAAGGTAAAGAATGTCCTTTTTAACATACTATGTTTTTCTTCTGCTCATTGACTTTCATTGTCTTCCAAATACTGATCTGTAAACTTTGGCTCTGAACATTGTTTTCATCTCATTAATTTTCAACTGTCTTTTCTCCAGTCTCCTTCTCTCATACCAGACAATAGGAGAGGACTGTTATGGGTGGTTCCTTTTCTCAGGCTTTTTATAATGCTATTTGAACACAGCACATTGCTGAAGCTCTGTGGCATAATGTTTGAAAGATGATCATGGTGACATTTCAAAGCCTGCTCCAAATCTCAACCCATAGAGTAGAAGCTCTCCTTTGTAACTTCCTATCAAACCCTCTTGTGGAAAAGAGAGAGATACATAGATGAAAAGAAATTCATGATGAGGAAAAAAAAAACTAGACATAATGCATAATAGGAACTTACATGGAAGAGACAGACTATTTTGTTTCCCTTAAGATGAAACAGAATACAAATCTATTCATCTTCACTATGGAAAACAAAGTTCTGAATTAGTTACTAGACATTATATCTGAAGGAAATGAAGATAAAACCGTGCTTGATTTGCCTCCATGTGTTTTGAACATTTTTTTTTTACTTCTTACAAATAAACAATCATTTTATTGAAGTTTCAGCTATAATGAGGGAAATATGTGTGTTGAAAAGCTAAACATTATTTGTAACACTTTATTTGATTTTAATTTTTCTTTTTTACTTCTTAGGTATTTCAAGTCTCAAAGTGTTTCTAAGCCCAAAAGTACAAAGCAATTATAAAACAACACTACTCATTTGGTTATACTTGATCCACATTTTATGGGTCTTCTCTAGAACTCTTATCCAAGGAACTAGGCTACTCTCTTGGACTTATTCCTAGAAAAATGAAATAGAAGTGATCCTAAGTAGAAGTTGCTGACATTTTTCTATTTTATAACATGTTCATCCTTCATTCCTGGTGAGTTCGTATGTCCAACAAGTTGAGGCAAGAGAAGTATAGATGTTTGAACAAAAATTAAGATGAATTTCCTGTCCTGTCACAGGTAGTAAGTGCACTTGCATAAACCACCATAAAAGCTATTACCCACCCCCCATGAAGTTACAACCATTAATTCTCTAATCGTCTCCTCCTCCAAGTTCTGGGGAATGAATCAGACCTTTGGCATCCTGCCTTGCTTCTGACTGACTCAGTACTTCCGTAGTAGCTGCCGCTTGATTTTTGGAAGAGAAGGGGTGGAGTTGTTGCTATGAATCACAAGAAAAGGAGAGATGGGGAGGTGAAAGGTGAAGCTGATCTCCCAAAAATATTTCACCAAGAATGGCTAAAGGATAGGAATAAAGAACAATAGGCAAATTTTACCCTAGAAACTTTTGAAAGAATAAGAAATTTAAAAAATTTCAATGACTACGTTTTTCTTCCCACAGGCCATCTTCTCTTAACCTTCACACAAAAATGCTCACACAATGACAGCAAGACACCTCGCTCTCATCTCAGCTTCTCCCATGATTTCCTCCATACTTATTCTAATACACAGTGAGACTTTAATTCTGAATCATCAGCTGTAGATTAATTGAATGAAATCAAGCATTTCTATGATTTGCTTGGCCACTGAACAAGGAATGGTCTTAGACCAATTAATTTAAACACCAAGAGCACAGTTTGCTTATTGATAAGAAAATACTTTTTAAAGTTTATCCAGAATCTAATTTTCAGCAGAGTACATGCCAATTGATTCTTTTAAATTTACAATCTATTTTGAAATGATGTCAATTTTACATGATGGTAAAGATAAGAAACAAAGAAAATATACAAACAGTATATTAAGATTCTCAAAATAAGGTAATAGGATCCATGTCTGAGGATATAACCAGGTAGACCTGATGGAGAAGACAGACCTCAGTGACTAGTCAAAGCCACAGGCTTAGAATTGAGCCAGTAAGTCTCCTTCATATATTGGAAGCTATTTATGAGCCTCTTGGGGACACATGTCAAATTAAAACATTATTTATAAATCAGTAATCTTATTAAGTTTTTAGTTTCCAAGAAAAGTTTCATGGTTAAATAAAAATAACTTCATTATTTTCAAAGTATATACATCAAATTCAGCTGACTCAAAGCCTGACTGCATACTAAGTTGTTTTCAGGGGCAGGGGGACAGAGGATCTCTTCATGGGGCCTTCTTGTGTTTGTAGTGTGGGTCTTTGGACTTGGTTTCTGCAGTGGCGTTGTACAGTGTTCTGCAGCACCGGCTCCCTTGTACCTGGCTTAGGCTGGAATCTTGACTTGACATCTCTTCCCTCAATGTCCTTAGTCAGTTTCGATCTCACTGTGCCTCCCTTTCTCCATCCTTAAAATGAAGACACATGCTTTCCTTACGTGGCAGTGTTGTCACAGGGAATTAAACACAGAGTGCTCAGCACAGTGCCAGACACATCAGAAGTTCTTTGAAAATGTGTGCTACAGAAAATACGGAGACCTGAACAAGGAATGGCCTTAGACCAATTAATTTAAATATTGGTGAGCTTTTCCAGTATTCACAGTAGCAGAGCTAGGATTTGAACCCATGTCTCTAAAACCCATGACCTATAAGCCCAGATTTATTCATTACCATTTACCTGGAACTGTGAGCTGTGTGAATAATTGCCATGCTGAGTAACTGGTGAAATTTTAGAACCTCTGCCAAGTTGGAAAGTTTTACTTGAAACTTGGATTGACGTTTTTCCTTTTAATTCTACATATAGGGGTTCATGGAGTAAGTCAAATCTTCTGAGCTATTTACACTTGTTAAAACAGAAAAAAGCTGTGAGAATAGATGCTGGGAGTAATGACTGTGACACTGTGACTGATGGAATGCTCTTTCGGGTCCCATTTTGCCAGGCCTCTAAACCTACAGAGGGCTGTTCTGGAGGCCATGGTACTATTTGTATCAAAACCATGTTTTCTGTCTCAGTAATTGAATGGACCAGAAGGCAACAGAGCAGTGCCATTAACTTCCGACTACCGTCATGAGCCCGTGGTCTCAGCAAGTACTTGCTGACTTGTGACTGTTAGAGACCCCATTTGTCTCATTAGGTCATTGCGACCATTTCAAATTGCCAGTCTTTTTCCTCAAAGGAATGCATCTTTGACCCAAAAGCAGGAAGTTAGCTGAGACACAGCTCCTAGACAAACAAGACTGCATTTTCACTTGCTGCAGAACAAGACAAGCAAGTCCTCTATGTGATGAAACGCAGGTCCTGGAAGCAAGGGCACAGTGAAAATCCCAGTTACTGCAAGATTCCTTCTTCACACGACTCACTCGGGTGACATGGAGGTGGCTAGTTTTCACACATTAGTGGTCTGGGGTATAGCCCATCATAAAACCTTGCAGGAAATTCTCTGAAGAGCTCTATAAATTATCTGCAGATGCTGAAGCATGCCCAGGAGCACCATTTTGGGTTCTAGTCTGAATGTGACTCATTCTCCCACACATAGTATTTGTGTATAGAGAATAAATTAATCTATAACAAAGATATTTGATTTCCACTTACCCCACCCTATCCCAGCTTCCCAGAAGTTCCAGCCCAACATTGAATTCTGGTGATGAATGGACTCTCCAGGTGCCGTGACTGCTATGACAAAATATGAGTAAGCATTCAGACACTGCCCCTTCACTCCAAAAGGATCCACGGTTTAGGCAAAACTTGTAAAAATCTGACTACTCCATTTGTTGGAGGTCTCTATTCCCTCTGGATGAATGATGTCTTGATTTGGAAAGCACTTTCAAAAGGAAGTCTGTCCTTCAATAAGAGTCACAAAATTTAGCAGTAATTATCTTTATTAAGAGCCCAATGACAAGATGCTACATATTTATGCAGCCTCTCAAGTTACCTATTTACTAAATGTTCTTGCAAAAACAATTGCAAGGTGCAAAATTCATAATTTATTAATGCTGTATATGACTCCAAAAAGAAACAAACCTATCTCTTTGGAAATATAAATAGTGATAGAAATGTTAGTCACCTTACAATACTGGGAAGAATGAGTCATTAAGTCATTTCCAAATGAATCAAAGGTTTTATGCAGACTGTACTGACATAAAGACTAAGTATAATAGGTTAAATAAAAGAATACAAAATAGCACTTACAATGATGTAGCACGCCTGAATAAAGACAAGGTTTGGGAATTGACATGATAGGGAAATAATTAATTTCCACACTTTCTGTAATTTTTTGATAATATATGTGATTGAAAAATAACAGAAAAGAAAAGGAGACATTCTGGTCAGATGGAAAGACAGACACCTGGAATAAGAAAACATTCGCTTTGGAGATGGTCAGTAATTGAACAGTCATATGTATTACCAGAGAAATCCATAAGGGGTGAAAATTAATTATGGAAAATAACTGATACAAATGATTGTTTAACCAGTCAGTTCTCTCAAATTGCAGAGATTCATTGTCATAAAGTTCACCTTCATTCCACATGCTCAACCTTGCTATTGTAGTGTTTACACTCTGGAAATGATCTAACCAACTTAACAGGCAATAACGACAAGGGTCACAATGTGAGGCATACACAGATGCTGAGGGAAGATCTCAGAGGTACACCTTGTGAGATCCAGGTAGTCCACTAGAGAAGGAAACTCCTCATGATGGTTAGAAGAAACTTGGCCAAGACACAGGAGTTCAGAAAACAAAAAGAGATATTCTGGGAAAATTGAAAGGCAAACACCTGGAATAAGAAACTGTTCGTTTTGGAGATGGTCAAGGATGCTTATTATAAAAGTATAAATTCATGTTCAAGTATTCTGACATTACCTACAAGATCACAATTACAAGAAGGAATGTGCAGCTATCTTTACCTAAAGTGTTACTCTTGATTCAAAAGATTATTGGCAAAACAATCAGAATATAATCACAAATATTGTTACCAAATCTTTATGGAAATTTAAAGTTAAAAATTAAACACCTCATTCAAATACCATTAAAGGTGACACCCAAAGATGGTCAACCTCAGAATACTTAACTGTTTAAATCTTTACCTAAAATGCCACGTGAAAAGGAAATGACAGAGTTCTTTCAAAAGATGTCATATGTACTCTCTTCATTGAGTTAAATCTACTATCTTGTATATATGCTAGATAATGAGGAATTAGATGGCACAGGTTTTTGGCCCCAAAAGGAATTATATTTTCTTGGATAAGAGGGTCAATTGACATAAACTAACAGAACAGAGTTAACTACTTAATATATACAAGTGGAACTGATCTAGTTAGAAACCACATTATTTGCCCTAATAGGTTATCAGTGTCAGATTACTGAGGATGTTGTTAGTTAGATATGTGTTCCTTGAAAAGCAAGATTTTTTAAAATGAGTGGAGCTCATATTAGAAATAGAAGTCAAGCAGGAACTAGAGAGAAGATTCTAGACAAAGAAAGCAGTGGGAGCAAAGCTTCAGAGACAGGCATGGTCCTAGTGCACATATAAGTCAGTGGGTATGTCTCAAGTGAGGAAACATTGAACTAACTAGAAACTACTCTTACCTGGTAAGTTGGGATAAGATAGTCGAGAAATTTGAAAAATAGAAGCCATAAATACAGCTTAATATTTTAGGGGGGAAAGCTTTGAGGAGTATTAAACTAGAGAATACAAGAACAGCATTTAACGGCTGATCTAACAAAGCTATAATAGGAAAATACAGAAGAAAATGTCCATAACCACTGGGGGCACCAGATAGATGGCTAAGTGGAAACATCTTGGATGTGAAATGAAAAAGAAGCCAATGTCAAAAGCATTTTGAAGGAAAAAAAATTTAAATTCATTTGAGACTACTAATTGGATAAAGATAAAAAGACAGAAGGCAGGAATTGAGGATGCCTGAGTAGCCCTGTCAGTAGTGGCTTCTGTTGGTGGATACAGGAAAGGCACAAGGAGGACAGTCCATTTAGTTTTGTTGATGTTGACCTTAGAAAAATGAGGTGTTCAAGTAGAAATGTTTATTTAAAAGGTAAAAGAAAAACTTATAGATCAAGAGAAAGCATGGGTTTGCAGCCATATTTGACATTTTTACATAAGACTCTTTGTTAAGTAATAAAAGGTAAAATAGCAATTATTTTAAATTTTGTTTTCAGCAGTATTCTTACTTCAAACCAACCCCAATTCAAGCACCAAGAATTTCTATTTTTATAATCAGGAGAGGCACCTTGCAAGAGTGAAGGTCCGGGAAGCTCTTTCTTCACCAAATCCCTTGTTCCAAGGTATTCTGTAATAAAGCACAAATAAAACCCATTTATAGGAGGAGATTGAGCCAGCCCAGCAGAATTTTGTCACTGAAATCCGGATGGCTGGCAATAATGGGAACAAGGTGGGAACCACCCTGAGCGAGCCAAGCCAGAGCTGAAGGAGCAGGTAGACAGCATAGAAATGGGTTGGGTGACCTCCAAATAGAGCTGGTGGCCAAGAGCCCAGTGACAGTCAGCCTGAGTCACAGTGCACAGGTAGGTCAGACAAGGCAGTGGGTCAGAACCAGGTGGGCAGTGCAGAAACCAGGAGATCAATCCTGGCCAAAGATCAGAGAGGCAGTTTGGAATCAGGAAACCCAGGTTAAGCTTGCTGGGTGCTGTTGACATTGAGGATTAGTCTTCAGTTCAGTATAGCATTCATGTATTTATTCATACAAAAATATATTTTGACCATCCACTATGGGCCTGATGCTCTGTTAGGCCCTAGGATATCAGGAAGAGAAAACGAAAGGCACAGTTCCCATCTTTATGCTATGTACTATGTGTAAGAAAATCAACCAGATTCCAGAAAATGCTACACTTCTTCCTTCCTTCCTTCCTTCCTTCCTTCCTTCCTTCCTTCCTTCCTTCCTTCCTTCCTTCCTTCCTTCCTTCCTTCCTCTCTTTCTTTCTTTCTTTCTTTCTCTCTCTCTCTTCTTTCTTTCTTTCTTTCTTTCTTTATTTCTTTATTTCTTTCTCTTTCTTTTCCAGAAACCCTTTTAACTTATTTTTATTATTATTATTATTAATGCTCATTAATTGTACCAATTAATGGATTTCATGGTGAGATTTACATACATGCATATACGAAGCTTTGTCCAAGTCTACCTTCCTTTCTACCCTCTCTGGCCCTCCCCTCGCTTTCCTCCCTGGGATTTTCTCCCTTTTTCCTGATAGTTCCTCTTTTATTTTCAGATAAAACTTTGTTTTTTAGTTTTCTTGTATGATAAAACATGTGATATTTGGCTTTCTATGTCTGGCTTATTTCACTTAACACAATTCATTTCAATTTAATCCATTTTCCTTCAAAGAACAGGATTTTATTCTCTTTATGGGTGAATAATACTTCATTGTATTTATATACCATATTTTCTTTATTTGTTCATCTGTTGATGGGCACCTAGACTGATTCCATATTTTAGCTGTTGTGAATAGTGTTACAACAAACATGAGAAATGTAAGAAGGGGGAGAAAAGCAAGGGTAAGAAGGAAAAAATTAAAAATTAAAGAGAGGAGAAAATTGGAGGGAGGTAACACAGGTGAAAAACTTAAAAGGGATAGAAAGAGAAAAAATAAAGAAGAAAACAAGGTAAAATTTAAATGTTAAAAAGAATAGAAACAAATGAACACAAAACAAAAACAACAAAATTGTATTAATAAATGTTAAAATTTTTCTCTCTGCCACAGTGTTCAAATGAGCAGGCAAGAGTAGAATTCACAGCCTATGCCAGTTGAAGTTTTTTCTGCATCATCTTAGGCTGTGCACCCCTTGGACAGAGCAAAGGCTAGGGGTTACTTTCTCCCCCTCCTTTTTCCCTTGTGGTGCTTATCACCTAACCAGCAGAAATGAATTGTAATTAGAGGTAGCCAGAAAACTTCTCTGCTCTTTAGCACACTGGAATAAGCTAGGGCAGAATGCAGAATTCCCCAGAGATTCTCTCTGGGATTACTTGGGTAAGGTACACTGAAAGTAGAGAAGACACCAATCTAGCAGCATGTCAGCAAGCTAGGGCAGAATGTTGAATTCCTCAAATATTCTCTCTGGAGCTGTCTGGGCTATGTGCTCAGAGGGTAGCAGCAACTGGCTCTGTGGCATGATCCCTCATGCCCCAAGGGGAGATTGGCTATGAAGGCCCAAAGATCTGTGCTGGGAGGTGATAATGGTGATTTCCCTGTGATCTGCAGCCCACAATTCTGGTGTTCCTATCCTGGTTTCTGCATGCAGTTACACACAATCATTCTCTCCTCCCTGGGCCCCAATAGATGGCCACTGATTCCAAAGAAAAGCAGCTTCTGTTCCCCCATGCACCACAGTCCAGTCTTTCATTGCATAGAATTCTTAGCAAATTTGTGTCAGAGTCCCACTGCACTGACTGGCCAGGCCACCACCTGCTGAGTCAGTACATTGAAATTGTCTCAGGCCCTCAAAGATGGGAAAGTGCAGAAAATTTTGACTTCCAGAGCAATAAGCTATGAAAATAGGCCTTCCTCAAGAAGGCTCTGTTATAGCACAGTGAGAGTATGCTGGAAAGCAGAGAACTTCTCCAGAGTCAGTTCATCATATAAATCCTAGGTCTATTGTTTAGACACTATTTCTGCAGAGTGCTGATTCCTGTGCCAGTAGTGCTCACTGGAACTCCCTTTCACTTCTACCCTGCCAAGCAACATTTCTCCTCCCGCTGAGCTTCCTTGAGCTTGGTAAGGGCTTGGGAGCTCTGTTTTAGCCTCTGTTCCACTATGCTAAGTTTCTGGGTTTCTCCAAGTCTGACTGTCCACTGTTGAACTCCAGCTTTCTCTCATGATTCCGACTTCAATAAGAAGGTCCAGTTTGGATTCTGTGTGTAGGTAAGCTAGAGAGCGCTGCTTGCCTCTAATCTGCCATTTGAACCCTCAATTCTCTTCTCTTATCCTCTCACTTTACAGACACTTCCTGTGACCAGAGTCTGCCTAACTTGTGAATCTCCACTTGTTTGTATCCTATCTAGGCATCTTATATCATCTATTTTCTATTCATTCCTGTGTTTGCATCAATGGACTGAAAGAAAAACTTCAGGTTTTATAATATGAAACCCCCTGATAATCTTTGAGGTTGGTTTTAGACAGCAAAGAGGGCAAAACCAGGTTTTAAAGGTATATGGGGGAGTTTGTGAGAATTACAAATAAATTCTCCTACTTGATTGTAAAAGTAGGATCCATCATGGAAAACAAGAAAAAAGAAATCTGTATAATAAAACAAAAGCCCCCTTTTATTCTTCTACCATCAAGAATTAGCAACTATTAATACCTGCAGTAATTTCTCTCCTTTTGTGCTTACCACAAGAAGTCAGAATGAATGCAGATTGTACAGTAAAACTACTGGGTTCAAAATCTAGCTCTGGTATGTACCCAAGAAAGTGGAAAACACATGTCCACACAAAAATTTGTGCATACATGCTCATAGACATATTATTCATAGTAGTCAGAAAATAAAAACAACAACAATGTCTACTAGAGACTGAACAGAGACACAAATGTGTTGTACATCCATGCAATGAAATAGTATTTGGCAATGAAAGGGCAAGAAGTATGTATATATCCTACAGCATGGATAAACCTGGAAAATATCATGCAAGTGAAACAAGTCAGACACAAAAGACTACATGCCGAATAAGCAAATTCATACACACAAAGGTAGATTGGTGGTTGATAGAGGGTAGGTGGAAGGAAAATGGGTAGTGATGCTAATGGGCATGGGTTTCTTTTTGGAATGATGAAAATATTGTAGAATGAAATATCAGTGACAGATGCACAGCTCAATGTCTATACTACACTGAATTACATGCTTTAAAAAGGTGAATTTTATGGTGCATGGATTATATCTCAATAAGTCTTCATAAAAAAAAAAAACCAAACAGATAAAAAAAATAAAAGAAAATCTAATCATAGCCCTAGCTATGTGGCTTGGCACAAGCTATTTAATCTGTGTGCTCACCTTTCTCATGTGTAAAGTAGGCATAGTAAGCTCACCAGATTGCTGTAAGATTTCAAAAAATTAATGTATGTAAAGAGCATAGAAGAATGCCTGACACTTAGCAAGGGATAGTATGATTTTATTGGTAATGTTAGGTGGAAGAGAAGTGCCTTTTATTTAATTGATATCATGGAGTAAATCAAATTATGTTATTAACATTTCCCATGGAAAAAAAGAACTTTGGAAATGCTTTTTAAAATGATGTATTGTGTTTTCCTAACTATTCCTGTACTGCTCAGTACTTAAACTTGTGGCCATTTAAGCTGCAATAACTCTCTTTGTACCTCAAGGTTTGCTTTTTTAATTATTTCTTAGAAGAAATTCTCAGAAGTGGAACTATTGTTTTCAAGGGTACATCATAGGGCCTAAGAACTAACTGAGTATTGCTGAAAGGACTTGCTCCAACTCTCGGTGCCTCCTGTGAAGGAGATTCCTGTTCCTCTACATCCTCATCCATACTGCCCAAGCATCCTTTTTCTCTTTGCTAATTGGTATCGTGCCCTTCTTTTACATGGCATTCAGCTAATCATCACTGCTGTTGAATTGTTTTTCAAACATTCCTTTTGGATTTTTTTTCTTTTTTGGGGGGGACATCTATCCATCGAGTTCTTAGAAAAACTAAGAACACTGTTTTCTTAGACTTCCAGGAACTCTATGTGCACAAAGTATAAGTATATCACTATTTCATAAAACACAAGTGACCAGGGGGAAAAAAAAAAAAACAACTTTGGGCATAAAAAGTGAGGACTGAGTCACCGTCTGTCACTCACAACCCAAGTAGGTTTTGAGGTGTTTAGATAATTGCAGGTACTTTTTTCCTTTTCAAAATCAAGTTCCAATTTCTACTTTTCTCTGTTCATCAGAGAAAACGGTTCATCAGTTCATCATTAAAAACGGAATCTTAAAAGATTGGACAATACTTTACTAGTAAGAAATTGTAACCAGCAAGAAGTAAATTTTTGAGATTGTCTGTGATTTCTCAGTTTAATTAAGGTCTACCCAAGGAAATTAAAATGTTGGGTTTTTAACCTGATACCTTTTTGACTTCAGAGAGCTCTGAATAACCTTCTTCGAGAAGTCATCTGCCTCCTCCCTAGGGCGTCCAGGGCAAAATTGGAGAACTCCCCCCCTCCCCTGAAAGTCTATGCATCCCCGTGCCTCCCATCTCTCTCTTCTGTTTTTATAGCTGTGTTCCCAAGGATTGTCCTGTAATATGAGGTGAATATCCTCACATTTAATCATTCTTCAGATAAACCTCATCTGATTCAGCCGCTGTAATTTTAAAGAGCTTGCGGGTTTTAATGACTGCCTTATCACTACAAAACTGAGAAGTGCACACAGCAAGCTCTCTGTGATAGAGAGCTGCACCCTTTAAGTTGAAACACTTGCCGAATTTTATTAAGCAAGGAATATGTGTTTAGCAAATCAGAGTTTCTGACCTGTGATGCATGGTTCAATACTATGTAACCTTTCTTTGGACTTCTAATCACAAAGCCATCTTCAAAGAAGCAGAGGTTTGTTTGGAAAGAAACATAATGGACTCTTGTCCAAGACAGCATTTTTTAACAGGGGAGCTTTGGGAGGAGGGCATTTATTTTCTGTAAATTTTTGCCCCTTTTTTAAGAGCAAAAGGGCTACCTTGTTGGAGAAGAAATTCTGCTAGTAGCCTTGCCATCAAAGTTTTCTTGTTGTTTTTTGTTTCCTCAAACATAGTCTTTCTTCCCTGGGGACACAGGATAGAGGTGATGGGGATGCTAGGAGTGACAGTGGGAACTGGGTGGGGTAGATCATTCTAATGACAAAGTAAATTAGCTAGAAAAGTCACCTAAACTAAATGAAAATTCTATATACTCCCTTTTCATAGATGTCAGAGAGAGTAGCTATCTGAATTAGAAATTACTTAAATGTCAAATAGGCATGCATGTGAAGGAATGGATCTTTCCATAACGCTTCACACCAAGTAACAAAGCAGTCGTACGTGCATTTATTCATCTGACCTATAAACTGTGCACTGCATGAGGAGGATCCAGAGACGATACAGACCAAGTTCTTGTTTACGTTCAGATCTACTCCTCTCCCCTCCTTCCCTTCTTTTCTCTCCTCTTGTCTCTAATTTCCTCCCTCCCTCCCTTTCTTCCTCCCTTCCTTCCTCTCATTTTCCTTACCAAGTATAATCATAACAGAGCCCAGACAAAAGGTTCTGAGATGACAGGGGATGAGGCTCCTATACAACCTCATTCCCTGGCCTTTGGTTTCCTTACTGAAACACAAATAACAATAATGTCACATAAAGGGGATCTGAAAGGAAACACAACGTCCTCAAAATGACCCACTCCAACTAAGCACTCAGTAAATGCAGGCAAAATTTGTGCCTTTCACTGGAGGAAAATGGGGAGAAAGGTCTTTCAAGCCAAGGGAATGTCCTATATGCAAAGTAGCAAGACAGCAAACTTTGTGCACAGTCATTAATGTTTCATTACAGTCCTTGCTCAACGGGGAGATGGTACACGATAAGAGAGGCAAGCAGCTCTTAAGGGCTTTGTTTTCCATTCTAAGGAGCTGGGATGTAATCCTTGAGGAGAGGGGATTTAAACAAACTATGTACTGTAGGTGAATGATATGGAAGCCAATAACAGCAGAATGAATCCAAAATAACTTGGAGTATGTACATACATGAATATTCCATAGTGAATCCCACCATCATGTACATCAGTAAAAATGGGGTCCTAAATAGAATAAGATATATCCCATGCTTGAATACTTATCTCAAAATGAATTCTACTGTCATTTATAACTAAAAAGAACCAATAAAAAAAGACTCTGGTAGAATAGTGAAAGCAGATGATAACCTATGATAGTGTCAGAAGGGAAAGAGACTTGTGGATATTCAAGAGAAAAAAATAAATAGGTCTTGCATAAAATAAATGCTCGATAGATCTTATTTTTAAAAATGCATGGACCACCAATGTAGTACTGATTGTCAAAATCCTCTGGGTCACTTTTGGTGTCAACTTCTTGGGAAGAGCTGAGAAATGTCAAAGGTCATTAGTGTTTTAGCTGGCAAGGGATGGCTCCTGAAATTCCACTTTTTCTGTATGGCTCATATACAAGGAAGCTCCTGTGCTTTCTACAGAAAACCTACAGAGTAGATATTATTGATGTTAACATGGATGAGGAATCTGAGGTTCAGAGAGGTTTGGTAACTTGGCCAGGTCACACAGTTAGTATGTAACACAACCAGATTCCAGAGTCAAATTGAGAGGCTCCAAGTGTTAAACTTTTCCACTTTGAGATACTACTTGAGTATCATTGGACTGATATGAGAATCAGTAGGGGATTATTTTTAAGAAGAGATATCTAGATCCCAGATCAGATTTACCAAATCAGAATTTCCTGAGAAAGCATGTATGCTTTTAAAACCATCTTTGAGAGTTTCTGATGGGTAGGTTGAGTTCAGAAGTTACTTTGTGAAGATAAGAACAAAGTTTGTCTACCTTGGAAAATTAAATGAAAATGAAGGGATTTTCATTCTTGTTCATTCATTGGGAGGGTTATGGTTTTTACTTTTGTTTATGTCTTATGTTCACCCTCACAAGAAGACCACACAGTGTTATTAGAAACAATGAGTGCTGTACTAACATGGAAAGAATTAATTCTCACACCTTCTCATCCCAAATCACCTGAGAAGTAAATACTCCATGGCGCTCCTCACTCAGATCTGATTGACACATGAGAAATTTTCAAGTAGAAGTATGGAACATAAATACATTCTTTTGTGATGCTTTCCAGAAGATTCTACAGTAAGCTTGTTGAAATTCATTGATAATTTCCTTTATATCAAAACTATCTAAAAAGCTCTAAATAGTCAAGATCATTTGCTCTTTCCACCCATTGTCGTCTGGTTGACTCCTGCTCATCCTACAACTGAGGGAGCTTACCTGATTTCTGTGCCGCCTAGAAGCCTCTCTGGTTCTCCTGTGTGTATTGCTACAGAGATTTCAACTGCCCCAGTGTAACCGCAGCCTGTGTTGCCTGCCTAGACTGAGAGGTCCCTCAAAGCAAAGACTTTCTTATTCTACTTTATTTCCTTAGACCCAACACAGAACCTAGCACAGAAAATGTGCTGAGGAAATATTAGTGCAATGAATAAATAAAAGAAGGAAGAAAGGAAAGTACAGAGGGAGGATAAGAAGAGAAGGAGGGAAGGAAGGAGAAAGGAAGGAAAGAAGAAAAAAAAGAAAACCAGAAATGTCCTCCAGAGATCACTGTCAACACGTCTCTTCAACCCCTAGGGCAGAAAAACACAAAGTATAGTACAAAACAGCTACTTCTGTGCTAAAAATAAAGAAAAAAAATGAGTGAATATATTACTTTGGGTCCCTAGGATTATAATGAAGTTGAAATTTCTTACACATTTTATTTATTTATATTCCAAATGAATTACCTTTTATTCCAGTTAAATAATTTACTTGGAGAAAAGATGAACAGGAAAGGGTAGCAATGCCCCCCAGAGGCTAATGGCAGTAGCTTGGGAAGCAGCCGATCCTTAGTTCCTGCTGACAGAGTGGTCAGAAAGATCATGAGAGGATGGCCAAAGCAGATGGTGGACTTGGGCACAGAATGGTACCTTAAGGCGTGACAGCAGAGGACAGGGAATTAAGCAGCACACATGAGCCTACTCCTTATACTTCACGTGTGCTAAATGTAGCTTTGTAACTCGCAAAATACAATATTAGTGGTCTTCAACTGAGCAGGAATACAAAAGATGTTACAGAAGCTTAAATACACTGAATTTAAATTAAATTAAATATTCCACATGGAATACACTTGAGGTATTTAATTTTAACATTAGACATTCAGCAGATGTGTTGGGTAGATCCTTAGGTCCGCATCCACAAAAGTATTCACACCTTCCAGATGAAGACTGAGTTTCTTATTACAGAGTCCTCATTGACGACCAATGTGCCTGACATACTGTAGGTGATAAACACATGCTTCCTGAATGAATGCATGCACATGCCTATATATACCATTAAGAAGAAATTAAGCAATATAGATAAGTGCACCTGCTTACCTGACAGGTAAGGTGCTTCAGCTGACTAATGTGCATCCAGACCTTCTTGATTGGGACACTATATGCTGAGCTTTCTGTTCTCAGCATCATTGTTTATTATGCTTTCTTATTAGGAAGTTAAAACAGCAAAAGAATATTAACAATAATTAGCCTTAGAAATAAGACTAAGCCCACGCACAATTTAGTGCTTACCAAAAACCTATGATAAAGACAGGGATCATCAAAAAGTAACCCATTAGGTTGAGAATGTAATTGGCCACAGAAACACTATCTCCTCATCTGCGGGCATGAGTCAGCCAAAGGACTTCAGGGATAGCATTCATGAACAGAGGCCATTCCAGTGTCTCACGGCCTCAAATCTTCTACCCATCTTTGCTCCCTTCAGCTCAGCACACGACCTTAACATTTACTTCACCAACAAAGTACAGGTTGTGGGTGATTTTGCCTCCCACCTGTGCCCAAACAATGTCCAGAGATGGCCTGTCTTCCCTCCCTCATCCCTGTGGTCCCTGAGGAAGATGAGTCCCATCCCTGAACTGCACCCTGGATCTCCTTCCCCTGTAGCCTCCTTCCAGGAGGCACAAGCTCTTGCACTGCTCCGTCTTCCTGCCCAAGTCCAGTTCTTCTGTGGCTCTCCTGGCTCTTTCCCCAACAATACCTAGGATTTTCCCATCCTTAAAATCTCCTTAACTACTCTTCCTTCCTGGTTTTCTCCTCTTTCTCAAACATCTCAGAAGGAAACTAATGCAACAGGTCTGCTCTTCCACCTTTTCCAAATTCCTCCTCCATGCACTGCACTCTGCTCTTGTATGCACCGTTCCACCAAAACTATCATGACCAATACTGCTGAGACTTCTAAATTTGTAGACCAGTGAACTAGTGGTTTGACATTCACCTTTCTGGACACAGTCCTCTATGTCTACACTGCTTTCCTCTCTTCTCCCCAGTACTGCGGGGTTCAGAAAAGGTACTTAACATAGTCTCTCCCTCTCTCACTCTGCTCTGGGCCCCCAGACAATGAATGTCCCTTATATGTTGAAAAACATTTCTGCTTATGCATTTTTCAAAATATATTCTAATTCATTTGCTTATAGTTCTGTCTTCCTTTTCGGGTTATAAGTTTCTTGCAAGAGGAGAAAATGTCTGAATTACCATCTCACAACTATCTTGCCAGCACTTGGCACATAAAACAAAGGATGATAAAACTTAGAAAGAAAGAAAGTGAAATAGAGAAAGCCTGACTGATAAAATGTACCCAAAAGAGGCATAAAAAGTGTTGATTCATAATACTTGAATACATAATGCAAAAAATAAATATATCATCCTATATCACAGATGATTCTCTTTTAGACAACTTTAGAATTGCAAGGCTTTAAGTTACCTCCAGGATTATTACTAAAGTGAAGAAAATAAAGGACAGAAAGTACTTGTTCAAACTCATACAACCAAATGGTGGAAAAAATAAATCTAGAACCCATGATTCCAAATGCTCTGTTTATTATACTATATATTGACTTTCTAAAAATTAATTGCTTAATCAACAAATTAATAAATAGATCAAATACTTTTAAGTGTTTAGTTTAAGTACTTTTAAGTGTTAGGGTTGTTCAAGCTGTTCAAAGAATAAGACAATCTTGGTCCCTATTCTTGTGGGGTAGAGAGATGATAATACAAATAATAAAATGTCATACAGCAACTGCTAAAAAGAAAAATAAAATAGTTTAATAAGATAGCTAGGTTGTATTTTTTTTCTAGAAGGGTTAGTGCTATAGTTTGGATCTTGAAAGTTCTTCAAAGGCCCATGTGTTGAAGGCTTGGTTCCAAAGCCCATGATATGATAGGGAAGTGGTAGAACCTTTAGGAGGTGGGGTCTGGTGGGAGTCCCAATCCATCCTCTTCCTCTCTTTCACTTCTCCACCATGATGTGTACAGTTTCCTTTGCTACAATATGCTGTGCCACCATAGTCCCAAAGCAACAGGGTCAATTGATCACGGACTGAAACCTCCAAAACTGTCAGCTAAAATAAACATTTCCTCATTATAAGTTAATTATCTCAGGTATTTTGTCATAGTGAAGGAAAGTTTACTAACAAAAAATAATCTTCTTTGAAGATGTGAGACTGAACAGAAAATTGAACTATGTTTTGATAATTCAAGGAGCACACCATGAGAAAATGTAGGAGAAATAATGTTGGTGCAAATGATCTTGGTGTTATCACAAGAGATTCATGAAAGGAAGACATAAAATGTGATATGCATGATTCTGGCAAGTGTCAGATCATAGAAAGTCTTAGCAGAATAGATATTTGGTGTTCCCGTTGATATTACAGGCTTGGAGTTAGGGATCAACCTTTTTAGATCAGTCTATCTGCTGGGAGAATGTATTGTAAGGGGGCAAGAGATGAAGTACACAGACAGGGCAAGCGGCTATTGCAGGAGCTCCTGTGAGAGATCAGGGATGGTTCATGATACAGAGGTTGGTAGGCTGAAATTGTCGGTTGTGGGATGTATTTTGAAGGCAGAGATGTCTGACCTGTCTTAGAGTGGTTGAACAGCGGGTGTAGAAAAGGAGGGGACCAAGAAGAATTTCTAAGTGTTTATCCAAAGAAGTCCAATGAATGGTGGTGTCATTTCCTGAGAGGAGGAAGACGAAAGGAACAATAGGTTTGGTGGGCACAGGAGCAATTCAGGAATTCTTTGGGGGAGATATAAAGATTGAGATTCTTTCTGGACTTCTAATCTGTAAGTCATTGTACCATTTCTATTTATTGCTATGAAAAGGGCTTCAGTGTTGTCATTGTAACTCTATCTTATTGGCTCATTGACTCCATAAATCAAAAGCTAACTTTTCAGAAGTACTCTCCAACAGCCAAGAAAACTATATGCATTTGAAGCCACGGACAAAATCAACACCTAAGAGACAGCTTATCCCTCAGTTACATAAAGGGAAACCACAGTACAAAACACTTGTTAACATTTGTTTTCTGCTGTCCCTTAAACTTCATTCACAGGGTAATCTTCCCCTGTCCCTGAATGAAAACTTGGGCAAGTCCATCACTTTTCTAGTTACTCTTACACAAGATTTCAGAACAACTTTCATGTAAAACAATCTCAATTCAGAAAACAAAAGGTCCAAATCCATGCAATAACCAACATTCTGAACCCAGATTTAAATCTCCTCTGATTTTCCTATGAAACCTGGTTGTAACTACTCAACACCAGGGACCTGGCAGGAGAAGGTAAGAGATAAGGAGGAGGTTCTCATTTGGCTGGAGGCTTCAGACTCCCTGGGGCTGGCAGAAAGCTAAGCTCTCGCTCTCTCTCTCATGGGAGAGTTTGCTGGTGTTCTTCAAAACATTTCCACACTTTCTCTGACCAAGGTAAATGCTTCTCCAGGTGGGCTGGGCACTTACAACCCCTTCCTCAGCCATTGGGCATTCAGTAGCCACTCTCTTCCTCCCTCTAGATTTCCTGGTGGGAAGGAGTCTGTTTGTTTAGTCTTTTTCCACTTTATAAGCATAGACTGAGCACCAGACCTCCATGTTGTTTGAGAAACTCATTTAATAGTTCTCCTAGAGGCCTCCCCAAGTCCATTCTAGGCTAAGGTTTGGATGATAGCCTAAATTCATTAGATAGATCTTTCCCAAGGAAAAGAGGATGAGAACTCAGAGCAGAAATTCTTAGTAAATAAAAATTCCATTTGCTAATCTCAGAGCCACATCCCTCACCAATATCTCCTCTCTCATCTCTGACCTCTTTTTATAACCCTAATATAAAAGAAGAGGCCAAAGGTTTTGGGGTAAGTTCTCTTTGAGATCATTTTCCTTGTAAATCTTATACATTTGCATACTCAGCATAGGAAATCAGCCTCACATTCGACTGGATCTGATACCTATTTGTGGGGATGCTTTCAGAGTACCTGGGGATGCATAAGCGGATGCGGGAAGAGTAAGTCCACAGGAAGCAAAGGAGAGGTCTCCCCTCCCACTCATCAGACTTGGGTTCCCATCAGAACTATCACCCTTGTGCATACGTTTCATCACCTGCTTGCACTCCCTTGATTTGCCCAGTAGTTATCAATTTTCATCAGCCAATTTAAAATCCCTGGTAGGGGGGAAACTAAGTATTTTATTAAAAAGACTTAGTTATCTCCATATTATTCCACCTTTCTCCAGGATCTCTCTCTACCTTCCCTTCTGCCCCGTAATAGCTAGAATAGTGGCGCCCTCATGTGGTCGCATGTAAGTCCTGCAGAGGATGAGACCATGACCCTACCAAGTCTTTGAATCATTTCCCTTTCATATTTCACTTCCTAAAGGTTATTTGAGTTTCACTTATGCATCCTAGGTTTAAATTTTAATTGATAGGAGCTTTCTTTTTTTAAAGATGTATTGGGAATTGAACCCAAAGGCGCTCTACTACTGAGCTACATCCCCACCCTTTTTAGTTTTTATTTTGACACAGGTTTTACTATTTTGCCCAGGCTGGTTTCCAACTTGGAATCCTCCTGCTTCTTCTCCCAAGTTTCTAGGATGGCAGGCATGCACCACCATGCCTGGCTTGATATGAGCATTTTTAGTAACTCTATTTAAATCTCTGTGCTTCAAGTAATTTCTACCACATAAACATTTTGTCTAAAATTAATGGGAATGTCCCATCTCAATTCCAAAACTATTAGATACATTTGCAACTTATTTCTTGCTTCTAGCTCCTTAAGACATTAAAAAGTAAGTCGTTTTTTATTTTATGATGACTTTACCTATTTAAATTAAACTGTTTATTCTGAGACCATTATAAATAATATGCTTTGTAAGAAATTATAGAGATCCTGTGTACTCTACCCAGTAGTGACAGATGGTGACATCTTGCAAAACTATAGTACAATATTTAAACCAAAGTGTTGAGATTGCTATAGTAAAAATACAGAAAATTTCTACCACTGCAAGAACACTTCATTTTCCCCTCTTTTAGCCAGCCCTGCTCCTCCTCTGCCCTCACTCACTCCTTAAACCCTGACAATCACTAATCTTTTGTTTCTATAATTTTGCCATTTTAGGAATGCTATTATAAAATGTAATCATGCGACGTGTAACCTTTTTAGATTAGCTTATTTCACTCAGCATAATTCTCAGATGAATCACCCAGGTTGTTGTACATGCCTCTGTTCTTCTTCTTCTTCTTTTTTTATTTCTTTGTTAAATTGTAGATGGACACAGTATCTTTATTTATTTATTTTATGTGGTGCTGAGGATCGAATCCAGTACCTGACATGTGCAAGGCAAGTGCTGTACCACTGAGCCACAACCCCAGCCCCCCTGTCTGTTCTTTATTGCCAAGAAGTATCCAACCACATGGATAAAACACTATTTGTGAACCATTCAATCGGTGAAGGATATCTGGGTTGTTTCTAGTTGGAGATACTACAAATGAAACTGCTATAGACATCTGTGCACAGGTGTTTGTGTGAACACAAGTTATTTTTCTAGAATAAGCACCCAGGAGTTTGACTGCTAGTTTGTATGATAGGTACATGTTTAGTTTTTTAAGAACCTGACCATGTTATTTTATATTTCCACACAGTATGTGAAGGATCCAGATTGCATACATCCTTCACAGCATTTGGTGGGGCTACTATTTTTTACTTCAGGCATGCTGATAGGTAGCTAGTGGTATCACACCATGGTTTTAATTTGCAGCTCACTGAGAGCTAATGATATTGAATATTGTCAGTGGGATCATTTATCATCTATATATCCTCTCCAGTGAAATATCTCCTCATATCTTTTGTTCATTGTCTAATTGAGTTGTATGCTGTTTTCATGAACTGTTGAGTTTTGAGAATTGCTTATATGTTCTAGATGTTATTCTTTTGTCAGAAATGTGGTTTGCAAATATTTTATCCTAGTCCGTAGTTTGTTTTATATCTTTCTAACAGAGTTTTTAAATTTTTATGAAGTTCAATTTATCAGTTTCTCCTTGGAGATGTCATGCTTTTGGTGTCAAATCTTAGCATTGTTTGACCAGCTATAAATCTCAAGATTTTCCTGTTTCTTTCCAAAAGTTTTATAGTTTTACATTTAACATTTACCCTTGCAATCCACTTTTGGTATTTTTTTTAATAAGGTGTGAGACTTAGGTTGATGTTCATTTTTTTATTTTTTTATTTTTTGGTCTGTGAATGTTGAATTGTTCCAGTACCATTTGTAGAAAAGGCTATTCTTCCTTCCTCCATTGAATCACTCTTTGTCAAAAAACAATTGAGCAAGGACACAATCAACAAAATGAAAAGGGAACCCCTGGAATGGAAGAAACTATTGATAAATCCTGTGTATATAATTAAGGGTTAATATACAGAATAAATAAAGGATTTTAATAACTCAACAACAGAAAGCAATTTAAAAATGGCAACAGGATTGTATAGACATTTCTCCAAAGAAGGTGTACAAATGCAAAAAAAAACATGAAAATATGTTCAATACATGTTTAATTGTTGGGGAAATGAGATGCAACCACAATGAGGCAGAATTTCAAACTATTACAATGGTTATTATACGTTTTAAAAATAAAAGAAAGCAAGTATCGGAGAGGATGTGGAAAAATTGAAAACCTTGTGCACTGTGAATGGTAGGGTAAAATGGTGTAGCTGCTATGCAAACAATATAATATTTCTCAAGAAAATTAGAAATTCTAAAAATAGAATAGTCCAGCAATTTCTCTTCTGGCTATACACTTAAACAGAACTCAAACAGATATTTGTATATGCATATTCATACCAACATATTCACAAAAGTCAATAGGTTGAAACAACCCAAATGCCCATCAACAGATGAATGGATAAACCAAATGTGGTGTATACATACAATAGGAAACTACTCAGTTTGTATAACAAAGGATGGATGAACATAGAGGATGTTATGCCAAGTGAAATAAGCTAGTCAAAAAAGGACAAATATTATATGATTCTTTTTATCTAAGTACCTAAAATAGGTACTTGCTATCCTCCTGTCTCAGCTTCCTAAACTGCAGGGATTAGAGGCATGTGCCACTATGTTGGCCATTTCTTCCTTTTTAAAATAGAGAACATATCAGTATTGAGAGAAAAGTGCCACATCGTGTAGTTCTTTCCCTCTCTCCAAAAGCTACCACTATCCCGAATTCTGTAGGAATCCCTTCCTTGTTTTTTTAAAAATACTTAGGTCACCAAATGTATATACATCAGCACTGTAGTTTAATTTTGGTCATTTAAAAATTATTTTCTTTTAAGTCTTATAAATAAACATTTTTTTTTTTGGAATAGTTTGGGGTTTATGGAGCATTTGCAGAGATAATGGAGTTCTCATGAACTCACACTGAACTTTTCCTCATTGTCATTGTCGTATATTAGTGTGACACCTTCCTCACAACTATGGACCCCACACTGGAGCATTGCTATTAACTGAAGTCCATCATTTATTCAGACTTCATTAGCTGTAACCTACCATCCTGGGGAGTGCACTCCACAACACACCCCCAAGTGCTGTAAAATGTTTTAATGACACAGCCAGGATATCACATGACATTTGGCCATCAAGTATCATTAGGCTCCTCTCATCTGTGGCAGTTTCTCAGATTTTTCCATGTTGTTGGTGACCTTTGACCATTTTGAGGAGTTCTGTTCAAGTATTTTGTAGAACATTCCTTGTTGGAGTTGCCTGATCTCTGTCTTACAATTGAGCTGAAATTGTGGGCTTGGGGAGGAAGACCACGAGGTAAAATTCCATTTCCTGGCATCCCACAGAGCATACGTCTGCTCCACATTACTTCCCACTGTTGAGGTTGACCTGGATCACCTGACTGGGGTGGTGCTCATATGGTTTCTCCACAGTAGTTTTTCCCCTCCCTTTCTACACTGTGTCCTTTGCAAAGTTGTTCATGCTCATGCTTAAGGAGTGGGGAGTTATGCTCCCCAACATGTGGGTAGAGATCTGCATAATTTATTTGGAACTCTTCTCTGTAGAATTTTTATCTTCTCTCTCTCTCATTTATTTATTCATCCAATCATTTATTTGTGTCACTCATAGTGGCTTGAATTATTCCAGATTTTTTTCATATCTTTGTCGGTGCCTTATAATTGTACATAATGGTGGAATTCATTGAATTATTCCAGATTTGACCAGTGGGTGTTGGCTCCTATGTCCTTTTGACATTCCCATTGTCAGGTTTGCTTTGCTTTGTTTTAACATGTTTTTAGTTTCTGGCATTAAAAGATGTTCCAGGATAATATTATATATTTTCTACTGCAGTCTTAGAATCTTTCTTTTTTCCAAGATTCCTGTTTCCCTGTACTGGAAAATGCTCTTAGAAACCAAGATATGGGCATTTCTTTCTCATTGCTATTCTGTGGTGTTGCTTCAGGGACCTCTCAGCTCAGACATCAGTTAATGTATGTGTGTGTACTAATCCATGTATGTCCACATGTCTGTGGGTATTTCCATATGTGGCCACCTGTGTCAATGTTAATATAAGCAAGAGTTCAAATGATGTCTCTGATTCCAATCCATTACCACATGGATTATTCTAGACTTCACCCTGAATGTCTATAACCTTCTACTCCAACAGGGAAACATCTGGCACTTCATTGATTCATTAAATAATTTTGACTGTGTATTATGTGATGTGATTGCTCACTATCTGTTCTCAGGACAAAAGATGGAACAATGAAGAAGCAACAGACACCATTCCTGCCCTTGTGGAGCTTATGTTCTAGTAGCCACTTGAAGTAAATGCAAACTCAGGGCTCATATTTTGCACTTCTTCATTGCATTGTAGCTCAGTAATATATTTTAAAAGCCCCCCCTTTTTTTTTATTAATCCAGTACTGATTTCAGCAAGAGGCTTGCTCAGAATATCTAACCTGACACATTACCAGAAGTAAAAATTAGCAAATTTTAAAAAGTGAATTCCTTTTGAAGCTCATTGTATGATATAATCCCTGGATTTTCAGATCAACACTCTCCAAATAAAAAGTTAAGTATATTTACCATTCTACAAATGAGGTCTTTCTGTTGCGCTGCTGAAGACAATCACAGTGAAAAAATAGAAGCAACATTATTGGAATAGAAAAGGACCAAGTAAAAAACAACTTTGTTCATGGGAGGAGATGCATAGTTTTATGTTAAAACAGTCTTTCAGTAAGCAGAATGGAAAGCCTTTAAAACGTAGACCAATTGGGCCATAATAAAATAAATGGGGAAAAGAATAAGAAGAGAACCTAACCATCTCACCCTCTCTGTCCCTCTGAACCATTAAAAGGGGAAAACAGAGACACCCAGGAGGTGGGGGAAATGTCAGGGAATCACTAGGCGAGGAGCACCAGGAGCCCACCTCGATGGCAGCTCAGAACAGGGAGCGCTGTGGAGACCAACCACTGTGGATTCATGGTTCTTCAGAGGAGAACCAAGGCTCTTATCCCTTTGCCCTGGGGGGAGGGCTTCTTCTGGGAAGTTAGCTGCATAATGCTTGTCCATCATGTGCCTGGGGTTTACTAAAGCCCATCAAACTACACTGTGTGAATACCACTACCCTTTCTTCAACCTCAGAGAACATGCAAAGCAAAACAAAGGAGGAGGTCCTTGATGCCTAAATGAGCAGTGGAAGTGTGGGAATGAAAGCCCAGCATATGTGTCTGGAAGGAACTGCGCCTGTACCTGGATATGCTACATTTGCATATGCAAATGAGCATACACACTCACAAACACATATATACCTTCTTCATTTAGGCATATAATGGCGACATATACCATTTGACTATATCTATTTGACCTTTTTTTAAGCAAGAAAATTTTGAAACAATATTGCAGCCATATATTATTTGGATGAGAATGGAAAATGGTCCTGGAAGAGGGAAACTAGTATTCTTTCTACCGCATACTCTGAGCCCACCAGTAGCTAAGTTCTGTGGCAAGCACTTCCTAAGAAGGACAAAATTCCTCATACTTTAGAAACATGTTTAACTAAATTACTTATGATTATAGTGTTTAAGGTCTAGTCTTATGACAGACTACACACCAAACCTTTTAAGGAGTAGGAAGGCTCCTAGCAACAGCCAGACCCACCACATGAGATGCCAGGACTCAGACAGAAATCCCCACAGGAGGGCCAGAGGCGGCCACTACAGCTGCTGACTAAAATGGATCCTCCTGGAGAAAGGGACTTTCACAGCAGAGAGATGAAACTTCATATTCAACAAAAGCCATCCTGCTGCTGTCTTTACTTTTGCTAACCATGGGCTAAAAATACCCAGCGAACATCAACAAGCCCACACACCTCATCCATCTCTGTCCTCAAAGGAATGCCTGCAAATCTACAACCAGTTCAAGGAAACAACTGACCAGGGAAGGGAGAACTCCAGGAAGGCAAGAGCAGAACGAGCTTTGGAAATCAGCTCTAAACAAAGATCTCTAAACAAAGGTTTCACCAAAATTCTTCCCCTTTTTTATGTTTTTGTTTGCTATTTTAAATGTTCAATATGTACATTTCTAAATAGACATATGGTAATTGTACAAACAATTGTGTACATATTTTTACAGTGTGGCATTTTAGTACATGTATACAGTATGTAATGATCAGATCAGAGTAATTGGCATATCTATCATCTCAGACATATGTCATTTCTTTTCTAGATGCCTTTTTTGCTTTATAATTTCTTTATTAAAGTCTAAAATTTTATTGTTTATTTTTTATTTATTTTTAAAATTTATTTATTCTAATTAGGTATACATGGTAGCAGAATGCATTTTGATTCATTGTACACAAATGGAGCACAAATTTTCATTTCTCTGGTTGTACACTATGAAGAGTGGCACCATATGTACAGCCATACATCGTCCCTAGGACAATGATGTCTATCTTAATCCACCATCCTTCCTGCCCCATGTCCTATTCCTTCCCCTCCCTCTCTTTTGACTAAAGTTCCTCCATTCTTCCCTCTTCCCCATTATGGATCAGCATCCATTTCTCAGAGAGAACCTTCAGCCTTTGGGTTTTTGGGATTGGCTTACTTCACTTAGTATGATATTCTCCAACTCTATCCATTTACCTGCAAATGCCATAATTTTATTCTCTTTTAATACTGCATAATATTCCATTGTGTATATATACCACAGTTTCCTTATCCATTCATCTAGTGAAGGGCATCTAGGTTGGTTCCACAGTTTCGCTGTTGTGAATTGAGCTGCTATAGACATTGATGTGGCTGCATCACTGTAGTATGCTGTTTTTAAGTCTTTTGGGTATAGACCGAGGAGTGGAATATCTGTGTCAAGTGGTGGTTCCATTCCAAGATTTTTGAGGAATCTCCATACTGCTTTCCAGATTTGTTGCATCAATCTGCAGTGACACCAGCAATGTATGAGTATGCCTTGTCCTCCACATCCTTGTCAACACTTATTGTTGTATGTATTCTTGATAATTGCCATTCGATCTAAAAAGCTTCTAATCTACAAAAGAAACAATCAATGAAGTGAAGAGAGAACCTATATTCTGGGAGCAAATTTTTGCCACATGCACATCAGATAGAGCACTAATCTCAAGTATATATGAAGAACTCAAAAAACTTTACACCAAAAAAAGCAACCCAATCAATAAATGGGCTAAGGAGCTGAACAGACACTTCTTAGAAAAAGATATACAACCAATCAACAAATATATGAAAAAATGTTCAACATCTCTAGAAATGCAAATCAAAACCACTCTAAGATTTCATCTCATGTCAATCAGAATGGTAGTTATCTAGATGCCTTTTTAGCCACTAATCTATTAGTGCTTATAAAATACAAGTAAATGAATCTCTGTAGCATCTCTCCATCAACAACAGATGAAAATTTGTGAGCAATTTTTAGAAATATTTTACCTCCAGAACTCACAACTCACCAGGTAAAACAATCACTCTTGGGCCTCCAGGTGTGTGTGGTGAAGAGATAGTGGAAGGAGCTTTCCCAGAGGCAGGACCTAGGAGAATACAGAGATATGAAGTGGACAAACCCTTTGTCATTGACCTTTTTTTATTTATAGAGTGCTTACCTCATGCAGTGCTTTCAGTAACTATATTATTCTTCCCTGCTCAAGAAGAGAAAACTTTATACATAAACAACAGATGATACTATAGCCAAAGAAATAGACCTTTATTCCCAATGTAATCACAGCAGAGTAGGTGTGCTATAGTTTGGATATGTGCCCCGCCCCCCGCCCTCACAAAAGTCCATATGTTAAACATGCAGTCTTAGGGGCCCTGTAGGAGATCATTAGGTCATTAGAGGCATGCCCTCAATGGGGATTATGGGATCTTCTTAACCTAAGAGATGAGTGTCATGAATGTTCTTACATGTCATAATTCAGCTTATTCATACATACTCTATATCCCAGGAACGTTCCTCTCACTAAATCATATATGGATGTTAATCACTACTTCTATATTTTTTGAAAGATATAGGCCAAGAGAATCTTTCTAACAAAAGAGGTGAAAGACCTCTACAATGAAAACTACAGAACATTAAAAAATGAAATTGAAGAAGACCTTAGAAAATGGAAAGATCTCCCATGCTCTTGGATAGGCAGAATTAATATTGCAAAAATAGCCATACTACCAAAAGTGTTATACAGATTTAATGCAATTCCTATTAAAATCCCAATGACATTCTTCATAGAACTAGAAAAAGCAATCATGAAATTTATTTGGAAAAATAAGAGACCCAGAATAGACAGAGCCATCCTTAGCAAGAAGAGTGAAGCAGGAGGCATCACAATACCAGACCTTAAACTATACCACAGAGCAACAGTAACAAAAATGGCATGGTACTGGCACCAAAATAGACATGTAGATCAATGGGACAAAATAGAAGACACAGAGACTAACCCACATAAATACAGTTATCTCATAATAACCAAAGGTAGTGCCAAAAACATACGTTGGAGAAAAGATAACCATTCAGCAAATGGTGCTGGGAAAACTGGAAATCCATATGTAGCAAAATAAAATTAAACTTCTATTTCTCACCCTGCACAAAAATAAACTCAAAGTGAATCAAAAACAGAGACTCTGCACCTAATAGAAGAAAAAGTAGGCTCAAATATTCAGTATGTTGGCGTAGGACCTCACATCCTGAGCAAGACTCCTAAAGTACAAGTAAAATCAAGAATCAGTAAATGGAGCCGGGCGCGGTGGCTCAAGCCTGTAATCCCAGCACTCAGGGAGGCTGAGACAGGAGAATCGCGAGTTCAAAGCCAGCCTCAGCAATGGCGAGGCGCTAAGCAACTCAGTGAGACCCTGTCTCTACATAAAATACAAAATAGGGCTGGGGATGTGGCTCAGTGGTAGAGTGCCCCTGAGTTCAATCCCCGG